>APFE030132836.1:81880-141810 GCA_000404065.3 Pinus taeda
TCTAATCAATGGCCTTTTTCTATTCATGTCCGTAGGCTTACAGTCAAAGCCTATCTAATCTCTGAACTCTAATTATCACTCTAACTCACTATCTCACCCTCTCTATGTCTTTTAGGCTTACTTTTATACAAAATTTTCATAACCCATTTTGATTCAGATCCTTAATCTTTTGAACTAAATCCTGAATATCCTCTAAGTCCACTTTTGACTCAACTAATCCCTAGGGATACTCTCTAGTTCCATAAACCATGAAACCAATTCCTAATATAAGATTTACAATTGATTTCCAAATCTCTCAATCCTTATGGAATCTTAACTAGCCTAAATCTCTCATGTTCTCCAACATTCGGGAACATTTACAATATGCCTTACAATATCTAATTAATTCCTATTCTAAATATCTATTATTAAAATCACACAAAAAACTTAATAATTACATCAATTTGATACATAGGAATCCAACTTTCTTAAAAATACAAGACCCCCCATATCTACTAAAATACAATGAAATTTCTGAGCCAGATGATCTTGCATCAGACTCCCAAGGTTGAAAACATTCATGATCTCCAAATGATGTGTTCTCATATGTTGATAGAAAACCTCCAGGGTCCCAAACTTTAGTTTGTAGTTTTCTGAATGCTCTATTCCTTTGTTGTTGTTGTATTTTTGTTGTCTTTTGTTTCATCTTCCTCTCCTTGTCAATCAGGTTCAAGTTCTGATTGATCATTCTTCGTGTTGCTCTCAATCTCCTCCATCTGGACTGCTTCATCATTAATTTCCATAATTATATAATCTCTACCTCTAGCACATCCTTGGGCTGGTACATACTATGCCATTTGTTGTTGTACTCTGTCTACTCATCTTCAAACTGTTGTTTTTTATCTTCTCTTTGAAGTTGTCGGATTCTTACTACCACCCTTTCATCCTTACCCTCTTGTGACTTTCCAAACAACCTCTATTCAATATCTATAAATTTACTTTCAAAAAATAAATTATCCTCCAATTCCCCTTGTACTTCATTCCTCTCAAATACATCACTATGTTGTTCATCAATTCCAACATATTTTCCTTCCTATTCCTTGACAACCCTCAGTAATTTTCCTTCACTTCCTTGACTGATTTAGACAGTCAATTTAATTTATTCAAGCACGGTATCTTCATGATTTTCATTTTCCTCATCAACATATCCAACCTGGCAACTTCCAGTCTTCTTCAGTTCCAAAACTAACTCTTCAACTTGAAACATATCTATCTCATTTTCATCAAATCTTGTAATCATAAAACAATTATCAGAATTAAAAATATAAGGCCTCATTACCTCTTCTTCCTTTGGCAATCTTTCAATATGCTACTCTGACTTTTCCTTCTCTATCAGCACATCAGTCAGCTAATTAAACCTCTTTAAAGAATTCTCTGAAGGACTCTCAAGACTGTCAGCAAGTCTCTCTTCAACACTATCTGCTTCAATGATGTCTTTTCTCTTTTACACTATAGTTAACTCCTTCTGCAATCACATTGTCATACTTTGAGTTTTCCAGCAAATGTTCGAGCAATTCAATTTCTCTTTGACACTTCAAAAGTATTTCATCATCACTTATAATTCCTGCATTTGTACACAAATTATCAGTTTGAAAATTACAAGGTTCAACAGTCTCAACTGTTGCTTCACATATCAGCTCTTCAGACTAAATCTCATCTCCTTCTTTCACAAGAAATTGTTCTTGTGTTGTAACAGCTTCAAATATCAATGCTTTACTAACTTCTTTCTACTGCAATAATTCACTACTTTTCTCATTCAAGAGACATTCTCCATCCCTGTTTACTTTAGAGTATTTATCTTCTGAAAGATACTCTTCCATACTTTTGACAGTCTCAAAAGATTTCTCATCCTCTCCAAAACCTGTAATCACATTAAAATTATTAGATTCAAATATACAAGGTTTCATATCCTCATGCTGATCTGAATTTGTCCAACTGTTCAGAAAATCATCAATAATTCCTTCTTCAACAAAGTAAACTTCTTGTTGTCTGGAATTCGCACAATGATTCATAAGATCTTTCACAGATCTCCAGTCTTCATCTTCATCTAGAACTTTACCTTGTTCTGCTTCACAAATGGAAACTTCCATTCTCAACTCAGCTTCTCTAAGTTCTTCAGATTTCAATTTAACATTCATTACCTATTCAAGATTCATCAACTCTTCTTCTAACTGTATATTCACCTACTCATTTCTCTTCTCTTATACCCTCTTCCACTTTACTTTCTTCCTTATGACATAACCATGCTTCTAGTCATCCTTATTCATCTGCAACATCTCCATCAATAACTCAAGATGGAAATTTATCTCATCAAATCCTAGATGTTTCTAGATGCTTCTACTTCCGATCATTCATAGGACACATTTGATGCGAGTCTGTCATTACAGTGCAGAGAGGACACATCTTCCTTGGAACATTCGTCCAATCTGTCATTTATCTTTCTTGAAAACACATAGGGTAAACATCTTTGATTCTCATCTACCCCTCTGTCGATTCATCAAATCATGAGGATGTCGACAAGAATCTTGAATTTTTTGATCCTGGTTGTCGTGATCTATTCACTTCCTCATCCGATCATGATGTTGATTTAATCGTTGTAAATATGTCCAAGACACTAGTCTATGATGATCTATCTGTTAATGAAGTCGAAACCCCACGGACTGTCAAGGCACTTTAGCCCGAGTTGATGGTTATATCAGGCCCTCGCTATCCTAAGGTTGGGTTCACTTCTGGTAAGGAAATTGTTGAATCACTCAAGGCTCCTCATCACTCTCTACTTTGCATAAAATATTAACCAAACACCTAGATTTCACTTCCTCCACTCGAACTACATGATCCCATCGCTCAGGCATTGGAGGAATCTTACATAACAAGCACACATGCACAACACAAGTGTTCTACCTTTCTCATGTTTTCTTGCATGTCACGGTCAAGAGAATGCATACACTCAACATCTGCATGTGGTGTAGCGCAACATCATGGTAGCACCACAGAATGCATGTCATGCACTTAAATGCATGTCATGCACTTTCACTCATCTTTGTTCTGTGGTCACTTGTGATCTTGGAGTGTGTTTGTCTCATTTTCATCAAATCATGTAATCATAAAACAATTTTATTAGAATTAAAAATATAAGGCCTCATTACCTCTTCTTCCTTTGGCAATCTTTCAATATGCTACTCTGACTTTTCCTTCTCTATCAGCACATCAGTATGCTGATTAAACCTCTTTAAGGAATTCTCCAAAGGACTCTCAAGACTGTGAGCAAGTCTCTCTTCCACACTATCTGCTTCAATGATGACTTTTTTCTCTTGTCCACTGTAGTGAACTCCTTCTGCAATCACATTGTCATACTCTGAGTTTTCCAGCAAATATTCGAGCAATTCAATTTCTCTTTGACACTTCATAAGTATTTCATCATCACTTATAATTCTTGCATTTGTACACAAATTATCAGTTTGAAAATTACAATGTTTAACAGTCTCAACTGTTGCTTCACATATCAGCTCTTCAGACTGAATCTCATCTCCTTCTTTCACAAGAAATTGTTCCTGTCTTGTAACAGCTTCAAATATCAATGCTTCAATAACTTCTTTCTACTGCAATAATTCACTGCTTTTCTAATTGAAGAGACATTCTCCATCCTTGTTTACTTTAGAGTATTTATCTTCTGAAAAATACTCTTCCATACTTTTGATAGTCTCAAAATATTTGTCATCCTCTACAAAACCTGTAATCACATCAAAATTATTAAATTCAAATATACAAGGTTTCATATCCTCATGCTAATCTGAATTTGTCCAAAAGTTCAGAAAATCATCAATAATTCCTTCTTCAACAAAGTAAACTTCTTGTTGTCTTGAATTCGCACAATGGTTCATAAGATCTTTCACAGATCTCCAGTCTTCATCTTCACCCAGAACTTTACCTTGTTCTGCTTCACAAATGGAAACTTCCATTCTCAACTCAGCTTCTCTGAGTTCTTCAGATTTCAATTTAACATTCATTACCTATTTAAGATTCATCAACTCTTCTTCTAACTGCATATTCACCTACTCATTTCTCTTCTCTTGTAGCCTCTGCCATTTTACTTTCTTCCTTATGACATAACCATGCTTCTGGTCATCCTTATTCATTTACAACATCTCCATCAATAACTCAAGATGGAAATTTATCTCATCCTTTCCTCTGTCAATTCCCTCTTGATTCATTCTCTTTCCATTTGCCTTGACATCCTCTTTCTTCACTTTTCTTCTGTTATGGTCTTCCTCAGAACCTTTGTTGTCTTTGTTATGACTATCAGTAGTCATCTCCTTCTCTATCTTCATGAGTTCCTCACTCACTTACTAAGAACTGTATTAAAGCCTTTTCAATAACAAGTACTCCTTGTTGTGACTTACCTCACCAAGCTCTCCTTTGTACTTCGTCTTTTGGAAGGCACTTGGTTCTATATTCTCTCGAACCTCTTTGAGAACTTATCTCTGCTCGTTCAAGGCTTCAACCCATCTGTACCTTTTAAGAACAAAACTATCCTTTTGTATTTCAATCACAAATGAAATACTAGGTTCTGGCCAACTCTTCTTCCACTCAGAAATTCTTACTAGCTTTCTTCATTACTGCTTCTTTTCTTTTGTTGAGATACCTTCTTTTGTCTACAACCTAAATTTTGAAACCAAAATCTTCAAACCAAACAAAAACATATCATCTCACCTTCAAGATCTCTGCATGATCTTGTTCTCCCATGCACCTACACTTTGAATGGATTGCTCTCTGTTTCTTTGCATTTGCAAATTTTGCTACACTTTATCTTTGTGTGCCTACTATTTGTCAGATTTAAAATCTAATCTCCTCTTTCCTGAATACACACCTTCAAAACATAACTCTGTTCTAAATTTTCTCAAAGAATTCTTACATGTAGAGTTTCCTTAATCACCTCTAATACCAGAAATGACGCAGCCTAAACCGCATCTACCCACATTGTGCAAATAAAACTGCATGTCACACTATGCCCCAGGAATTTTAATATTCCTGCTTAGTAAAACCTTCTTAAACCAAGATTTAATGCTTTTAATTAAATGCTTAAGCGGAAGTTATTTAATGACACGTTAATCACAATATACCTATGGATTTTCTTACCATTCGATCCACAACAAACCTCACCAATCACCCTCAACCGCGTGTTGCACAACTGATGTATTTATTTCAACACTTGACTTTTGGGCACTCCAAATCACCATCGTTGATCTGTCCTATCTGATCCAATGACTATCGCGACATACCACGTGCCAACTAGCCTGGCCAATCTCCACCGTATATTTCATTTACCTCAATCCAACGATGATCGTGTAATCTCGCGTGATTACTAGCATGATACATAGCAAGTCGACAGCACGCAAGATAAGCGGTTTTGCTTCCCCACCGATGTGCTATGTGTCAACCCCTCAAGTTAATTGTGTGAATTTTCAAAATACCATTTACCATTTTGAGACCGCCCGAGATACTACTTACTGTTTCTGTAGACTGCTCCATTATTCTGTTGTCACGTGGCTAACTTTGATCCCTTCACTTCTTGACTTTATTTTGCACTATAATACCTCCGCTGATCCTATTCTATCAATCCTATCCATTGATCTGATTGATCCAATGGTTCCTATGCACGGTTACTTCATTTCTTCCTCATTTCCTTTCTTCGTCTTTATGCAATTCCTTAGTGTTCTGATCTATTCATCCCACTTGCCTATACGATTATTTATGCATCTATCCTTCCTGAGATTATTCAATCACTTCGGATTGCTATACTCCTTCTCTGTGCACTGTCCTCTCTCTGTTCTTCTATGGTTTATGTTTTCTCCAGGGTTTTTGCTCTTTGATTATTCTTCAGCGCAACTTCCTCCTAAACTTACTGCTACGTACTTTTAAGCGCTATCACATATGAACTTCAACTTTGATCCTTCAATCAGATTCAAATGATCAGACCACTATCCTTCATTCTCCACCCCTGCATTCTGCTTTAATTCCACCTGCATACATATACTATGCAGAAATTACTCTAATTCACACACAGTTTATAATTCCATTAATTAATACACACCACACAACTCAGGAATTGAATTCTCTGTCTTTATAAACAATTATTTACATAATGAATCTCTCTCTCTGGCTCGATTTTCTAATCAGTGGCCTTTTTTCGTTCCTACCCACAGGCTTACAGTCAAAGCCTATCTAATCTCTGAACTCTGATTCTCACTCTAACTCACTAATTCACCCTCTCTATGCCTTTTAGGATTACCTTTATACAAAAGGTTTTGTAACCCATTTCGGTTTAGATCCTTAATCTTTTGAAATAAATCCTGAATATCCTCTAAGTCCACTTTTGACTCAACTAATCCCTAAGGATCCTCTTTAGTCCCACAAACCATGAAACCAATTCCTAATCTAAGATTTACAATTTATTTCCAAATCTCTCAATCCTTATGGAATCTTAACTAGCCTAAATCTCTCATGTTCTCCAAAATTCAGGAACATTTACATTATGCCTTACAATATCTAATTAATTCCTATTCTAAATATCTATTATTAAAATCACTCAAAAATCTTAATAATTACATTAATTTGATACATAGGAATCCAACTTTCTTAAAAACACAAAACCCCCCATATCTACTAAAATACAATAAAATTTCTGAGCTGGATGCTCCTGCATCAACAGACAGGCACAGTTGCTATCACAAGTGACTGTCTTCCTTCACCTCATCAAACAGCTCCACCACCGTGGAGTGATGTGGGGGATCATCCACACACCCTTGTTGAACTGTCATATCCTACCACCCCACCTGCTATTGAGATTTGTGTAGATTTAGCTTGCAAGCCTTTTGGTTGTCACGTGGACTTATTCCCTCTACCTCCGTCCACGCGTTCTATTGATCCTTTGGATTGTACTGTCTTGTGTTCTCCCATTTTGGACTCCTCACTTGTTGTGAAAAAGGATCAAGTTGTCGACAGAGTTGGTGTTATGCAGCCAACGTGCACCATCATTCATGATGAGTGTGTGCGGGAATCTAAAGAAGAGTCTACGGTGAAGGGTGACTCCCTTCCAACCGCACCTCATCCGCTTTATCCTGACATCCCTTTTGATTCTGCCACTGTTGATTTCCCTTGTGAAAACTCTTTTCCAGATGCTTCTACTTCTGATCATTCACAGGACACATTAGATGTCAGTCTGTCATTACAGTGCAGAGAGGACACATCTTCCTCGAAACATTCGTCCAATCTGCCATTTATCTTTCTTGAAAATACAAAGGGTGAACATCTTTGCTTCTCATCTACCCCTCTGCCTGATTCATCAAATCATGAGGATGTCGACAAGCATCTTGAATTTTCTGATCTTGGTTGTCTTGATCTATTCACTTCCTCATCCGATCATGATGTTGATTTAATCATTGTAAATTTGTCCAAGGCACTGGTCTATGATGATCTTTCTGTTAATGAAGTCGAAACCTCATAGACTGTCGAGGCACTTTAGCCCGGGTTGATGGTTATATCAGGCCCTTGCTGTCCTAATGTTGGGTTCACTTCTGGTTAGGAAATTGTTGAAACACTCAAGGCTCCTCATCACTCTCTACTTTGCATAAAAGATCAACCAAACACCTAGATTTCACTTCCTCCACTCAAACTACATGATCCCATCGCTCACGCATTGGAGGAATCTTACACAACATGCACACATGCACAACACAAGTGTTCTACCTTTCTCATGTTTTCTTGCATTTCACGGTCAAGAGAATGCATACACTCAACATCTGCATGTGGTGTAGCACTAAATCATGGTAGCACCACAGAATGCATGTCATGCACTTTCACTCATCTTTGTTCTGTGGTCACTTGTGAGCTTGGAGTGTGTTTGTCTTCACTGTTACATCTTTCTTGTTTGTTGGTTCGCACGACTGTCTTGTTCGCGAGCCATGCCTTCACCAACATGGGTTAACCAATGCACTAGTGGCTGCACTGGAAATATCACTTCACGTGAGATGATGTTATGAAATCATCTCATAAAAAGATAGAAAAGAGAGATAAACGCCTTAGAATTCAGCCTCTTTGAGGGGGCAACCTCCTTTACATTACACAAATGAACAGTTCCTAGATGATACAAATGACAAGACCTCCTTTCTATATATAGGAATCTAAGGGGTCATAATATAATCAGAGCAGACATAACAATAATAATGTAAGTGACAACAATAACAAGTGGGCTTCTATGGGGCACAATAAAAACAATATGGGGGCACAACAATATAATAAAGGGGTTGTACTAATAACAATAAGGGGTTACACTAGTAGTATAGGGACCTAACATGACCCTCTTCTTTCAAAAGTGTTGTGCTTAACGCTTGAGTAGTTTTGGATGATTTTGTATAAAATTCTCATCCTCCCATGTGGAGTCTTTAGTGGATAAGCTCTTCCATTTGATGAGATACTCTGAAATTGATCGATTTTGTAGCTGTCAATTTCTTGTTTTCCTCACTGCTTTAGGTTCCAATGTGATTTTTCCTTCCTCATCAAGTTCTGGTAGTATTATTTGAACTTGGACCTTCTGCAACTTTTGAATGAGTGGCCACACTTCTTCGTCATTCGTCCATTCATCCCTTGCTTCATTTATCCAATTTGGTTGGATAATAGAAATAGCACAAAGCAATGCTTTTGCATCCTCATCCTTTCTTGAGAGTGCATCTGCAACAATATTTTGCTTCCCTTTTTTGTAGATGATTTCAAAGTCATAACCCAACATATTTGTGACCCATTTTTTTTGTTCTTCTGAAGATAATATTTGTTCTATAAAGTATTTAAGACTATCATGATCCGTTTTTTCCTTGAAGTGTCTTCTCATTAGGTAAGGTCACCATTTCTTAAGTTCATGTAGTATTGTCAGCATTTCCTTCTCATAAATAACTTGCTTGAGGGACATTTGTTTGTATGGATGTAGCCGTAAAAATACCCAATCGCCTACATCAAAACTTCTTTTACTGCGATGTTGATCTACATGTTTGATTCAGATTTAAATGGGAATGCAACAAATTACAGAAATAACCATAAATACATATATGCAGCGGAAATAATACTTCATTTCATTAATGTAAAATACTGAAATATGTTTACAAACAGAAATGGAAATAAACCAGCTAGGGTGATGGTAGCTTATCTCTGAGAAGAGATGTGGGGGCTACATGCCTCTAAACTATGTTACAATGAGGCTTGAAGGGCTATTTATTGTTGAGAAACAATGGAAAACCCTAAACATCCAAAAATGTAACCCTAGAAGATGAAACACCAAACTGTGGGCCCCTTTTGGGTAAATTGGTACACCAACTTCCTAGGGTCGTAACTTTGGCATACGATCTCCGTTTGACGCGCACAATAGCTTGTTAGAAAGATATATCCGAGGAATACAACTCTAGGAAGAGAAACACAATTCGTAGAGCAATGCTTCTCCCGAGTTTCCCAAAAAACATCGTTTAGGGCCTCAAAATGGCTCCCGAAGTTCAGGACCCGAAAAACTGCTAAAAATAGTAAATTGTGCTACAATTAAGGAAACTGAAAAACTAAAAGAGACACTTGTGGGGGTCCAAGTGGGATATGTGGGTGGCCACCAATATCCACCTATATCATTCCTCCCCCCTTAGAAAGCAATGGTCCCAATTGGGTTGAGTTCCTCCATTTATTGAACTTGGTCCCTGGTGAGTTGTTCTACAATCTCTGATGTGTCCAGTAATGGTGGGAAGCATGGTCAACGATGGTCCACATTGAACACTCGGTTCAAGAAAAGGAATGGGAGAATGTTGTGATCCAAAGCATTGTTTCCCACAGCCTTGGTAATGGTGTAAGGTCAGAGCTTCTGATGGGCTCTTGTAAGGCATTCTCTCTATAGATGCAACCAGACATTGTTTCCCACCTGAAACTTGTGTGGTACCTCTATAGGTGAGGAGAAGTTGTTCCTATGTTTTTTCATGATTGTATCCCTCTGCTGCTGCTGCTGCGTGGAGGAACCCTTTACAGGGGTCATGGATGTGGCGACGATCTTCCCCTTACTTTGGGAGTGAACCAGACAGAAAATGAATTTCCTAGTCTTATAGATGAGCTCGCTGCCTTTCTTAGTAGCGATCAAAGAGGTTACAGTAGGTGGAGCTACCTCCAATAATGAATTACCCAAAGAAATAATAATAGCACGGGGCCTTGATTCATACATAGCGTGTCGCATCCACAAGTATGGTTGGCCAAATAATACATGACAAACATCCAGAGGTGCAACATCACACAATACCTCATCTATGAAGGGTTTGATGTTGTAGGGAAGGCGACACTGCTAGCGAACTTAGAGGTCTCGTCCTTTGTGAAGCCACCGGATACTGTACAACTGTGGTTGTGGTGTAATTGGTAGTCCCAACTGCTTCATGACCTTTGCTGAAATGAGGTTCTTTTGGCTCCCACTGTCAATAATGAATTGCAGCGGCAAACCCTTCACCCACATCTGTGAGTGGGAAAGATGCCCCCCCTCCTCTGGATCTTCGGGCTCATTCTTCTGGATCTTGGTGGTGGCTACAGTGGCACTAGGCTCCGCATCAATGATTTGCTTCCCTTTTCCATTCCCCTTGTCAAGTTCTGACTCAGGGTCGGAACATCCATTTTATTTTGAAGCCTTCAACTCGGCCACCAGCGACTGCTTGTTACGACACTCACTCGTGTTGTGAGTGGGGCTCTTGTGGAACTCACACCATTTTCTTGCGTCCTTCTTCGACTTCATGGTGTTGTTCTTTTCTTGTGGATTTGATGGGTTGTCTTGGGTCACCCCACCTTGGCTTTCTCCTTTGGTCTTCAGATTCGCAGATCCAAAGTCTTGCTTCTTCTATTTAAACTTCTGCTCGATTTTGACAGTGTATCAGTATGCCGTGCCGAGCGAGGAGATGTTCAGGAACTCCATCTCTTCCTAGATGTATCTGTGTAGGCATCCGCAGTATTTTAGTACCAAATGTAGCTCAGAATCCTTGATACCCAACTGTGTGTGAAGAGTATGAAAAATATTTGTGAACTCTGGTACATCTTGGTCCCTTCCCTGCCGTAGCGTGGTCCACTTTATGTATTTGTCCTCGTAGCTTTTGACAGGGTAGTACTACTCCTTGATAGCATCCTAGAATGAATTCCAAGTGGGTGCGGCTAAAAATAGTGAGCCCGTACTTTCATCCTTCTGCTCATAGTAGGTTTCCCACCAGTCCTTGATGTGGGGGGCTGCTTTGAGAAGAGCGAAAATAATCTTTTCCCGATTGGAAAAATCATGAACAGAAAAATAACCCTGTAGCAGATTTAGCCATTTATCTTTGGCATATGCATCTATTTGACCCTCAAATATCGAGATTTCAAAATTAACTTGTACCTTAAAGGGTGTGGCGTTTTGAGAGTAGCTGTTGGAAGTTGATGCATCACCTCTGGGTAGCCACTGAAGGATCTGGGCAAAGTTGTCCATCATCGCATTCCTTTGCCGCTCTAGCGCTTCTTCAAGCAAGATTTTGATAGGATCTCCTTCCCCCTCATCTTTCTTTTCATCTTCCATGGGATGCCATTGAGATTTTTGAGGTTGGTCTTGCAAAGGTTCAACCAGTTCAAGTCCTATCTCCTTATATCCCGACCTCGTTGGGGACATGCAAAGAAAAACAGAGAAAAAGCATACCGCTCTGATACCACTGATCCGAATTTAAATGGGAACGCAAAAAATTACAGAAATAACCATAAATACAGATATGCAGTGGAAATAATACTTCATTTCATTAATGTAAAATACTGAAATATTCTCACAAACAAAAATGGAAATAAACCAGCTAGGGCGATGGTAGCTTATCTCTGAGAAGAGATGTGGTAGCTACATGCCTTTGAACTGTGTTACAATGAGGATCGAAGGCATATTTATCGTTGAGAAACAATGGAAAACCCTAAACATCCAAAAACCTAACCTTAGAAGATGAAAGGTCAAACTGGGGGCCCCCTTTGGGTAAATTGGTACACCAACTTCCCGGGGTCATAACTTTGGCATACGATCTCCATTTGACGCGCACAATAGCTCGTTAGAAAGATCTATCTGAGGAATACAACTTTGGAAAGCTAAAGATTAGTCCATGACCCATTTTGCTCCTGGTTTTCCCAAAAACCGTTGTTTAGGGCCTCAAAATGGCTCCTGAAGTTTAGGACCCGAAAAGCTGCTAAAAATAGTAAATTGTGCTACAATTAAGGAAACTGAAAAACTGAAAGAGACAGTTGTTGGGGTCCAAGTGGGATAGGTGGGTGGCCACCAACATCCACCTGGATCAATGTTGTTTCATTCGATTATGTAGCAAAGTTGTGTTATCCTTTAAAAGTTGGAGAACTTGTTGTTGATGCTCATGAAACTTTTTCTTCTTGACATGTCCTTCTATATTGAGAGTTTGAGGAGTGGTTATTACTGCCAATGCATTACAAGATATGGTTGGATTCATTTCTTGATGCACAATATTATCTTTCACTTCTTGAACATTTTTCTTCTTAATATGTCCTTCTATCTTGAGAGTTTGAGGAGTGGTAATTATAGCCAATTTTTTACAAGATATGGTCAGATTCATTTCTTCTTTCTCTGGGGTTGGTTCCTGGTGTATATACTCTTCTTTTGACATTTCTTTATCATTTTCTTCCTCCTCTTCACAATCAATGTAAAATAATTTCTTCTCAACACACTTATGACCTTTAATGTATTTGTAATCACAATTGTAACAAAGTCATTTTGCTCATTTTCTTCCAACTATTTTGGTGTCAACCTTGTAGGTTGTGGAAGGCTAGGAGAAATAAAACTTCCATCTTTATAGTTGTGAGGGGAATAATTCCTTGTTTCCATAATTTTTCTTTCCACTTCTCTTGCCAATCTGAATGCCTTCTGCAATGATTCAGGTTCCCAAAGACGAACCTCATGTTGAATGTTATCCTTTAAAGTCCCTATGGAGACATCAATCCTCTCCTTCTCCATAATATAATTTTCCCTTATATTCAATTTTTGAAAGTCCTCAATGTGCTCTGCCATTGAACACTTTTGTTTGAGATTTATCAATTATCTAAAGAAGGTGTTTCTCTTTGTATCCTCATAATGTGCTATCATTTCCTCCGTTAAAAAAGACCACGTAACAAGTAGATTATGAGCACAAATCACTTTATACCATAAAAATTGATCCGGTTCTAAATATGAGATGCAATACGTACCTTTTGTAACAGTTGCATCTCATGTAGATCAAAATATTGCTCCATATGTAGTATCCAATTTACCGGATCCTTGCCATCAAACTTCCTCATATTGCCTTTTCTTGATTTTAGGAGCTGGATATTGAAATGATTGTAACTCTGTAATTTTGGATCTTCCAATAATGAAATCTCGTCGTGCAGTAGCCCGCTCCATCATGTTTCCAATGCCATGAGTCTAATCGAAATTGGATTCTCCAAGAAAGAGTTACGCACAATATCCCAAGATGGCTTGATTATATACCTTTTCATAAGAGCAAACTTGTATGAAGTTCCATGTGTCACTTTTTTGACCTTCGGATCTAGAAACTATACAAAGAAAACTACAGTCCGTCCTATTTCTGTAACTTCTTACAAAATTTCAATTTGATGCTTTGAGAGAAGGTTATGACGATTTTCCCAAGGTCACCTGTTTAAGATGTAATTTGAGAGTCTGCACAAACCCTTACTTCCTCAGATCATATGTCTGAAAATATAGCAAGACAGGATCTATAATTCGGACCCAAGGTTTACACCGCTTTTTTCTTAAATGAATTTTTTTTTAGCTTCCCAAACTTCGTAGTGAACAAGTTATAGTGAAACTTCCGCAATGACTTTTTTTAGATGAAATTCTAGAGCTTGCAAAAACCCTAAATTCCTCAGATCATATCTCCAAAACTATAGTGAGACAAGATCTGCAATTCAGACCCAAGGTTCAGCAAAATTTTGTCTCAAATGGGCTTTTTTTTTTAGCTTCTGAAACATTGCAGAAAACAAGTTATAGTGCAAATGCCACGATGACCTATTTGGAGCAGCGAAACCCTAGAATCCAAAGCTCTGATACCAAATGTTATGAAACGAGCTCACAAAAAGATAGAAAAGAGAGATAAACGCCTTATAATTCAGCCTCTTCAAGGGGGAAACCTCCTTTACATTACACAAATGAACAATTCTTGGATAATACAAATGACAATACCTCCTTTCTATATATAGGAGTCTAAGGGGTCATAATATAATTAGATCCGAAATAACAATAATAATGTAAGGGCACAATAATAACAATAGTGGGCTTCTATGGGGCATAATAATAATAATATGGGAGCACAATAATATAATAAAGGGGTTGTACTAATAACAATAAGGGGTTACACTAGTAGTATAGGGACCTAACATATGACCCATGCACTGTTAGCTTAGGAGTAGGAGTAGTGTTTGCTTTTGAGTTGTTTGCTTGCATGCTTGTTTGCTTACTTGCTTTGTTTGTTTGTTTTTCTCCTTGCTTGTTGGCTTACTTTCTTTGCTTTCACACTTTCTTCTGCTCTTTCTTTTCTTTCTTGTTTGTTAGTTCGCTTGTTCCGTTCGTAGGTTAGTTTCGCATGAAACCATGTATGACTCTTGAAACGAGCTGGGTGAAGTACAAGAGGGCTTGTACAACTATCACTACTTGGTTATCTATCATCTTGCCTTTGTATGAAGAAATTATTACTTTTGGTCCAAATACGTTGAAGGAAAATGCATACTGTTCGAAGTGAACCTTGGTGAAAACATGGCGCTTGCACACTAACTAGTGTCACCTTCTCTAGTCGGTTGTTTTTGGGTTAACCCTTGTAAGCTCAGTTAAGTAGAGTAAGATGAGGGGGAAAACCTAAACATACATGTCAGAGATATAATAAAATACTTCTCTGATGGAACAACCTCTTCTTCTGTCAATAAGTCGGGATTCCTCTTCCCCCTCTAAAATGAATAAGTGTTATGCACAATTGAGAAAAATAAAAAGTGAAAAAAATTTTGAAAAATGAATAAGGCGAAAGAAGAGAAAGGATTCTTGCATAGAGAGGTAATGCAAGTAACTCCACCTAGGTACTAACTAGGCTCGCTGGCAGCTGAGCCATGCTTGTGTTCCTATGTGACTTCGTCGGGGTACTGTCCAAGCCTACTGGCAGCGGAGCAACATCAGAGATGAAACTTAGACTCTGACGACTATACTGCTTGTGCACCAACATACACCTAAACCCCAATCAAGACAACTATGTTGCCTTGGCTTGGAATGTGTGTCAATCGACCAAGAGCTTGGAAGATGCTACATCTTACAATCAAGCTAGTGTGAAGCCAAGACAAACTTAGAACTGAACAATACATCCGAAGGTGTTAGACTTGCTTCTCACGAACAAGGTCCATTCAGAGAGCTGGAGTTCTACCACTATGTCGCCAAGTGTTGTAATTGCTACAACCACACTCCAAATATTTGCCTTAGCTTCATTTTGGAGCCTCCCTTCCAACCTTCGTAGCAGCTTCCCTTACTTCGCAAGTTCATAAGATTCAGTGTTTTTCTTGCGCAAAGGTAGCTTGTCGATCACAACCCGATGCACTCCCCTCACAGGCTGATCACCCGGACTTGGTCCAGCTGCAGGGTGAGAAGCTCCCCCAAGAAATTGTGCAATTCTGGAGGGAAACCAACCTTTCCTCCAGAAATTGTGCAATCCTGACTAGGAACCCGTTGGGCTCCAGAATTGCGCAATTCTGCTAGTCAACCCTCATAGAGAAAATTGCTCAATTTTCCCTAGTAGGGCTGCTCAGCCCAGAATTTGTGCAAATCTGGGCAGTAGTCAGCTGCTCTACCCAGAAATTGGGAAAATCTCCTGGGCAGTCAGCCCAACTCCCAACCAGAAATGTGCATTTCCTTCAAGCACTCGAACAACCTCTTACATGTGTAACTGAGTTGACTGATTCCCTCCGGGACTGAGCAAAATAAACTTGCATGCATGGGCTGCTTCTCCCAAGGCGGCATGCAAAGGAATCCCTTGTTTCAAGGATCTATGTTTAGCAGTTGGAGGTTACATGCAAGGATCATTTCAAAAACATCCCACCATGTGTCGCTTCCCCTATATTTGTGGCATCTATGTCACAACCTTGATGTTATCAAAACTCATCAACCAGACACTGCAGAGCTCATTCTACACATCAACCTTGCATCTCTAACATCCCACATCACATCTAGGTGCAGTCAGCACATTCAGCTTAGTTGTTTTTGGGTAAGCCTTCTTTCCATGCCTTGTGTTGCATTTCTGTCGCTTTTTCTGTTTTCGCTTGTGTGAGTAATGTTTTCTTGATTTATTTGAATGCTTGTTGTCGTTTACACATATACTAGCTTGTCCTAACATTGTTTTAGGTTTCTTTGCTATCTCACTATTGTCGCATGCATGAGATTGTTTTTCACGAATGGTCGTTGATTCGGCGACTCGCCTCACCCACATGCATGTTGTTCCATTTTCTGAATTAGTCATTCATTGTTTGCATGCATCGCCATTCACTTATGCTTGCACTCAGTATCACCATGCATTCAAACTCACATTCACTTTCAATTTCTCGTCGGCGAGTTAGGGCAGCCTTGGCCCAGATTTTACCTCACCAAGAGCCTCACCAAGGCAACATTGCACAATCCTGAGAGGGAAGGCTCTATCTTCCTCTTAGGAAATGCACATTTAATCCTAGCAGCTATTCCACAAGCCTACTTTGCACAATCTAAAGGGACAGTGACTGCTGGCCCAGAAAATTGTGCAATACAGTCACTGAGCCTGTAGCCATTTCCAGTTGAGACTGCGCATTGCAAAATTCCAGCAGTCAGCAGCCAGACTGGATTGTGCATTGTGCAATTCTAGTAGTCATCCAGTTTCCCAATAGCCAAGACTATACCTTGCGTAGTCTTGGCAGTCAATCTCTCGACCTCTCGGCCGAAATTGTGCAATCTTCATGATCAGTCACACAGGTATGATGCAAGTTAGTTATCAAGTTCATTTTGGTTTTTAACTGATAGATCACTTGCCATGAGTGTTTCCATGTCTCTAGGTATTGCAAGTATTCATCTGCCTCTCAGCAGTGTAGGTACAATGGTTTCAAGAGAGAAGAGTTGGAGACACTATCCAGAGCACACTTGGGGATGAAGTTGATCAAGTGTCTATGAGCTTGCCTACTCACAAAGACATCAAGTTGTTCGTAGACAAGGACATCAAGATATGACACGAGCAGCATCACAACGAGCAACATGATGAACAATAGCTGAAGGCAGCATACCAAATGCAGTGAACATAGCGAATGCAATGAATGCAAGTGGAAAGTTGTTGACAACACAAATGTGGAACAAAGTTGCAAGATCAAGCAGATCCACTAATAATGAAAGAAACTTTGGAGACTCAAGCTATGAGGTGACGGTGCAACATGAAGACAGAGAATGGAACAAATAAGGAGTTGCATGTGTTTAAGCAGCAACTCAGGAAGAAAATGAAGCTGCACAGATAGACGAATGAGTTGTAGCAGGAACAAGGACATCAGTGGGTGCATCATGCACTCATGGATGAAATTGTGTCTGTATAAGTTAAAGATCCATCCCAATAGCTGACACGGAGTAGACATGGTGAGCAGTGTTGTTGATCACATGCAAGGGATTCAGTAGCATGCATGTCATTGTGTGCATGCATGCAATCAAACCCATCCAACACACTCACCAAGGCAAATACAAGAAGAAAGTCCAACTAGAGCTAAACATGTACTTCGACAAGTTGATGCGCATGACCACCATCACACACTTGAAGATCAGCATAGACATTATGCATTAGTATGTTTCCAGTTCAGCTGCACCCAAGAAGACCATGCGCATGTTAGCAAACAAGTTGGATGAAGGAGCTGAAACAATGCACCGGTTGCAACGGAGCCAAGAGTTCACTTCAGCAAGATGTCACCATGAGGTGCATGCACACCATCACGAATGACCAAGATTAGCATCAGCTCACAACCTTCACCATCACAAGCATGCCAAAGAGTTGGTCTCATCACAATGGACCAAGCGCGAGTGATGTCTTGCATGGATTTCTCAAGCCATGTTGTCTCACATGAGTACATGTGCATTGTAATGTAAATTCATGTCAAATGTAAGTCAAGTTTCAATAGTTGGATGTAACAGTCATAGAGCAGATGAAGAGTCATGAGGGTAGATGAACTGTCACAAAGTGGAATTTCAAGGGTCACCCCACGCTTTGCTATAAATAGTCCCTCATAACTCATTGTATGGGCTTTTGGTTAGCCAAGCTTCTAATAATACTATCTTGGAGAAATCTTGGACAATATTGTAATGCACCTTGGCTTCTCCAATACACGGAGCTAGATCATCTATTTGGAGGAGCAAGCGAATGTGGCTGTAACATTCCACTGTTGGGGCTAGCAGGTTTACATGGATGTATTGTATGATTGGGACTTACACTTATTTATATAATAAGATCCAGAACATTTTCATGCATATGTTGTTATTGTAGTTGGAATGTTGTAGTTTCTTAGCAATTTATGTTGTTTAGCTTATGTAGTTGTGCATGAATTGCTTCGTATGCGATTATATGAATCTTGTTACAGATGTGTTGTTGGTTTAGCCATCACTTTGGATTGTCAACTGATCTAATTTCCAATTTGTGATGCATCTTCGCTCATGTGTTACCTTCTCAGCTAAGTACTACTACAGGTTGCCAAGGGGTGCACTCATCTCACCCCCCATGTGTTAGAACCTCTCATTCACCTTCCTTGACTCACTGCAGTGGTCACACCCTTGCTACTGACAGAGTTATCTTACTTGCCTCTGTGAAACATCATGGTCAAGGCATTACCTTACGACCCACTGTTGGGACTCCTACACCAAACGATATGAGGTCTATTTTGGACTTCTTACCAGAGAGATCCCCTTGACATGTTGGCAGGTACAGCATCATCAATAGTTTACTAATAGATTCCCAAACTAAATAATTTAATAGATTGACTTTGATTGCCTATATTATAGGACCCTATCACCTCTAATATTGTCTTCAGCTCCCCCTGATTGGTTATAATGTTGACTACTCCTTTTCCATCTACATCCACAGTCTTGTCATTCCCCAACTATACCTCTGTCTTCACATATTGGTCCAAATTTGCAACCAAATTCTTGTTTCCTGTCATATAGCCACAAATTATTAGAGGGTTCATGCATGGTATGGAAAGTTGGGAACATGGAGTTAGTACTCTCTGTAGTGACATTAGCTCTTTGGTTCCCTTGATCAACTAACCTTTGCCTGCAATTAGGGGCATAGTG
Organism: Pinus taeda; assembly: GCA_000404065.3. Lineage (NCBI taxonomy): Eukaryota > Viridiplantae > Streptophyta > Pinopsida > Pinales > Pinaceae > Pinus > Pinus taeda. Next base: position 101,310 of record APFE030132836.1, read on the forward strand.
ACCAAATTTATTACAGTAATAACATCTCACCTTTGATTTGTCAACTCTTTGATTATTTCAGAAGCTTTTGTAGTTGCTTCCACTTTCATGTCCGTTCTCTTCTCGGGCATCTCTCTGACCACCATGTCTTCTGCCTCATCCTTTGCCTCTTGATCTACTTCTGCCTCTACCTCTGTCTCTTGAAATAGAAACCTGACTTTTGAAAGCGGTTTGTAAACTGGAATCCTTATTTTTGTCTATCCTTGCCTCATGTGTTAGAAGTGATCCCATCAACTCATCAACTGTCAGTGATGTCAAATCCTTGGCTTCTTATATGGATTCTACTACAACATCAAATTTGGTAGACAAAGATCTGTGGACCTTCTTAACCATTGTTTGATCTTTGATTCCTCACCGTACATTTTTAACTAATTTACGATAGTCATGACCCAATTCATGAAAGAATCGATGTCCTCTATCTCCTTCATCTGCAGAATTTCAAAATCTCTCCTAGTATTCTACAATGTGACAATATTGACATTGGCCATAACCTTTATAGCTTGTCATCAAGGTCTCCCATGCTTCCTTTTCTAAAGACATGATCATAATTTTCTGAAACACTACTCGGTCCACTCCTTGCTGTATAAGTTGCAAAGATTGTGCATTCTTCTTTTAGTCTTTCTTCCATAGATCTCTCTTTGGATTAGTGAGATCTCATTCTTCTACTTCATCATTAGGTTTTGAAAGCCCAAACTGGACATAATCCCAAACATCATGACCCTACAATGTGATCGCCATCTTAATGGCCCATGCATCATAATATTTACGTGTAAACGGAGGTCACTGGGGATGGATTGTTGAGAAAGCCATCTTTCTTCAAAAATTCTGTTCAAATAATAAAACCCTCATTTTTTCCTTTTTATAAACTTTTCAAATGCTCATTTAATAGTTTCATAATTTTTTTTTATAAAAAAACCTTTAAAAAAATCCTCTTTTAAAATCCTTTCAAAAAATATTAAAAAAAAATTTATTGTAAAATCCTTTATAAGCCTCTTGGAGTATCTTTATAAAGTAAAAATATGATCCTTTAAAAAATATCCAAATTACACCTTTTCATAAAACCTTATAAGAGCTCCTTTTAAAATATTTTGAAGTCACGTATTTAAAAATGTCACGTTCTTAAATTTTTTGAAGTGACATTGTAAACTCCAAAGCACTCCGCTCTTTTGATCCAAGTGGATATTGGTGGTCACTTACCTATTCCACCTAGACCTCTAGACAGTTTCATTTTTTTTCTTGTTTATTTTAGCAATTACTTTTTTTAGCGATTTTTCAGGTCATGAACTTTCAGAGCAGTTTTGACCATGTAAACGACATTTTTTTTATGTATGCAGTAGGACCATAGCCTTAAGTAGGGATTGACCATAAATCCTATAGTACTCTAAGAGACCTTTCCAACAAGGTATATTACGCGCCAAACATAGATAATATTACCAAGTTATGACCCCCGGAAATTTGCTACCCAACTAACCCCAACAAGGCCCACAAACTCTTGGCGTTCCATCTCTTGGTGTTAGGGTTTTGGTTTTTTATGGTTTTTCTTTATTTTTCAATAATAAAGAAGCCCTTGAGACTCATTGTAACACAATTCAAAGGCATTTAGCTGCAACATCTATTCTTAGAGACAAGCTACCATCGCATGAGCTAGTTTATTTCCATTATATTTGTAAGCATAGTTCATTATTTTTCTATTAATGAAATGAAGTTTTATTTTTGTTGCATCTATGTATTTATGTTTATATTTGTAATTTGTTGTGTTCCTGTTTAATTCTAAATTAGTGGTATTAGATCGATATTCCCTTTCTCTATTTTTCTTTAAATGACCCCAACGAGGTCAAGGTATAAGGAGTTAGGGCTCTATCTGGTTGAACCTTTGCAAGACCGGGCGAAAGAATAGAAACTTGATGAGGGGGCAAGAAATCCTTTCAAAATGTTTCTCAAGGAAGCCCTCGAGTGACAGAGGAACGTGATGGTGGATAACATTGCCCAGATCCTTTGATAGCTACCCACAGGCGACGCATCTTCATCCAGCAATCACTTTGGAGCTGCCACTCCTTTTAAGGTACAAGTTAACATTGATATTCCCATATTTGAGGGCTAGATAGATGCAGACGTTGTAGATAAATGGTTAAATCTATTAGAATGATATTTTTTTAGTTCATGACTTTTTCAATTGGGAAACGATTACTTTTGCACTTCTTAAGCCACCCCACATGTCAAGGACGGGTGGGAAACCTACTGTGAACAATAGGGTGAGAGGAAATCTTTGTGGTTTTTAGCCACAACCACTTGGGATTCTTTTCAAGATGCCATCAAGGAACAATATTACCCTGTGAGGAGCTATGAAGATAAATACATAAAGTAGACCACGCTATGGCAGGGAAGGGACAAAGATGTGCCAGATTTCACAAATGTTTTCCATACCCTTCGTACAAAGCTGGGTATCAAGGATTCTGAGCGACATTTGGTACTCAAGTACCACGAATGTCTACACAAGTACATCCAAGATGAGATGGAGTTCCTGTACATTTCCTTGGCTGGCACGACATACCAATACACTGTTAAGATTAAGCAGAAGTTTACAAAAGAAGCGGGACTTTGGATTTGTGAATCCCAATCAAAGAAGAGGTGCACCCAAACCAGAGAGCCAAGGTAGGGCTACCTAGGACAACTAAACGAAACCGCAAGTAAATAAAAACACCACGAAGAAAAAGAAGGACACAGGAAAATGGTGTGAGTTCCATAAGATCTCCACTCACAACAAAAGTGAGTGATAGGCCAAGAAGTCACTCATGGCCGAGCTGAAGGCCTCTGAATTAGAAGCATGTTTTAATTCTGAGTCAGAACCCGACAAGGAGAATGAAAAAGGGAAGTAGATCATCAATGTCGAGCCTAGTTCCATCCTGGACACCACCAAGATCTAGAAGAATGAGACTGAAGATCCAGAGGAGGGGGAATGCCTCTTCCACTCACATATGTGGGTGAAGGATTCTCCATTATAGTTCCTTGTCAATAGTGGGAGAAAAAAGAACCTCATTTCAGCAGAGGTCATGAAGTAGTTGGGCCTACTGACTACATCACACCCACATATGTACACCATCGGGTGGCTTCACCAACGATGAGATCTTCGCGTCAGCCAGTAGTGCTGCCTACCCTACAACATCAAGCCCATCACGGATGAGGTATTGTGTAATGTTGCTCATCTTGAAGTTTGTGGTGTATTATTAGGACAACCATACTTGTGGAAGCGACATGCTATATATCAGTCTAGATCTCACCCTGTAATTATTACATTGGCCAATAAGTTGTACAGGATACCAGACGTAGCTCCTCCTACTGCCATCTCTTTGATTACTTCAAAGCACTGCACTAATATCATTTCCCAGACTAGAAAAATTATTTTCTTTTTGATTCGCCCTCAGCAAAAGAAGAAGGTTGTGGCAACAGCTTCCAGACAATGCTCCTCCACACAACAACAACATATGGACAAGGTCATGGAGGATTACAGGGACATTTTTTCATGACCTACAAGGGTACCTCTGCATTGTTAGTTCAAGCACTCCATTGATCTGACCCCAGGTGTTCCGCTTCCCAATAGACTGATATATCGATGCTTTGTTCTAGAGAATGATGAGATCAAGAAGAAAATTCAGGAATTGTTGTAGAAAGGGCACATCAAGTGAATCTCATCACACTATGGGAGCTTGATTATATTGGTAAAGAAGAAGGATGAGACTTGGAGACTCTGTATTGACTATCGGGCGATGAACAAGACCACTATCTAGAATAGGTCCCCAATCCTATGGATTGATGACATTTTGGACCAGCTCAAGAGGGCCAAATATTTCAGCAAGATTGACTTGAAGTCAGGTTATCACCAAGTGCTTATTGAACCCTATGATGTGTGGAATAATTCCTTCAAATCCAAGTAAGGTATTTTCAAATGGTTGGTCATGCCTGTCGGGTTGACAAACGCCCTTGCAACCTTCATGAGATTGATGGATGACATGTTGTGACCCTTCACCAATGCATTCATGCTAGTGTATTTAGATGACATCTTGATCTTCAACTAGAGTTGGGAAGCCCACCTCCACCATATTCGTTAGGTCATTCAAACCCTGCGAAAACACAAGTTGTGTGCTAATTTGGAGAAATGCACTTTTAGCATGACCCAGGTTCAATATCTAGAGTACATCATTGATGAGTAGGGTGTGCATATGGACTCAACCAAGATACAAGTCATTCAATATTAGCTAGCCCCAACCAATCTAATAGAGCTCCATAGCCTTTTGAGTCTTGCCAATTTCTACCACAAGTTCATGTTGGGGTTCTATCTTATTGCTTAGCCTTTAAGTCAAGTCACCAGGGGTTGAGTGAAAGAAAAGTTTTTTTGGTCTGTGTTAGGTTCCTATACAAGTAGGTGTCATAATTTATGATTGGCTGATTTTAACTCTGTAATATGTACATACCTTTACTTTCTGCAAATGTTTTCCATATTATAAAAAATAAAAAAATGTAAAGAGGGTATGTATTAAAAGAAAAATCAAAGGACAAAATGAATAATAGAAGGTAAAAAAAAAATGAATGAATATGAACCCCAAAAAAAAAAGACCATGAAAGTGTGCAAGACCAAATGCCACTACTATTTACTTTTCTACATAATAATGATTGTGTGCAACTTGTTATTCATGCCACAATCCATGGTAACCAAACAATTTAATCTTGGTTATTCCATGTTTTCAATTTCATGCTTAGAAATAGAGAATAGAATCTGACCAAACTATTTAACCTTTGCAGATAATTAGATTAGGTAGAGTGAACAAAATGAGCTCAACAATTTAATCTGATCCCTTTGATGTAATAAGGTTAGACTTAGTTAGAATACCATTGTAAAATAAAAGAAAAAGGTTTTGATAAGGGTTTGCCAGCTTAAGTGAACTTTAATAAAGAGAAGTAAAAATGGTAGGATGAGTAGGTGGCTAAGTAGAAGAATGGTTGCAGAATAGTGATGATTGTTAGATAAAAGCATGTTGATCACCTTCAACATCAAGTTTCTAAAGTATGGATGACAATGAAAACATTTACATCATAGACAAAAGTCAAACTAATTAACCTCCTCACTCATTTTTCCTTAAGTTTTACTAATTTCCCATAAGTATTAAAGGCACCAACAACATGAAAGTTAAAGGGGCTCAAAGCATTTCTTTGACTTTTGGAGGGACCAGACCCTCGGCCCAATAACTTGTAAGGCCTAAGTGCTAAAGCCCCTTCATTAAAACTCACCCCCTTAATAATTCATGCATCCCCTTCAAATCTCTTTCCTAAGGTAAAATCACTCTTTTACATAGGAAAAATAAATGGTTCTTTATAAAACCCCCCAAGCACATTTTAGACTAAGTCATAATGTTGGATGATGAATGTATTTTCGGAAACATCTACTTAGTGCATTACTTTTTCCAAGATCATATTAACTTTCAACTCCTATTATTTATGTAACTCTCAAAACAAATTACCCTTTCCCATATTATTACTAAAAATCCGAAAATAAATAAATATCCCTTCCCGATGGTTTGGAAAATAAACCATAAATAAAGTTAATTAAGTTGGATTAATTAATCAAACTGCGATTAATTAAGAGCCAAAACCCCCCAACATGTTATAAAGGGATTAATTAATCACCTGGATTACTTAATAGCCTCTCCACTAATACAATCATCCCCGATATAATTAAAGTCATTTTAATTAAGTTGATTATTCCATCGGGCCCCTCCATTAACTCCCTAACACCTTCCACTATCGACTATGTTAGTGTCGGTATCTGCATCCCTTCATCAGATATCAAATCCTCTTACTGCATTGCATATTAGGTGTCCCACCCAGTCAGCTGCATTTCATTAGGAGCATGGGTCATCTGATGGTAGTGGCTTCTCCTACATTTTCCCTCATGTCCTTTACCTACTGGCTCTTTTTTATTCATCAAGATCACTCGTAGTCACTTCTTGTCTTTAAAATTTGCAAAAGTCTTGTCTAGGGTTTCACTGTCATTAGGTCTAGGGTTTCATCAAATAGGTGTTCAAAATGTCTAATAATAGTCAGTAGGTACATGAGGAGGTTTCAGCACCAATAAAATTCATAATCAAGTGCTCAGAGATGTATTTTTCCTTAAAACTCTATTTTGAGGAAAAATAGAATATTTCAGGTTTTATTGTATAAATTCATGTAATTTTATTTCCCTCATATGTAAATATCTTCACCTGCAACCTTGATCACTTTCCCTAACCTCAGTAGCTCCAATCCCCTACAAAGCAAACAAAACACAAGTCATTCAGTTCGTCACAAGCTCAAATAAAGTGAAAAAGCTCAAAAACAAAGTTAAGAAAAAATAAAGTCATATTCCAAACATTATGAAAGTGGTTTTTTATGAAATAAAAATTAAAGCTCTTGGGTATAAATGATTTTTCTCAATTGAAAGGCCCATTTGCACTCAAGCAACAAAGTGTGAGCAAAGCAAGGCCGTGTGTGAGCAAACTAGAGAAATTAGAGAGAATGTGTAAAACCAGAGGTGTGGTGCACATAGCAGCCGCGACACATAGGGCCGTGATTTCCAGTGCAAAGTTGAATGGGCATGGCACACATAATGGGCGTGGCATGTTGGGTTTGAGGTGCAGCGCATAGAGTTGCCAAACCTGAAATCTTCAACAACTCCCTCAAATCGCCTAAAACGCTTAAATCTCTCATTGTGCAAGTAAGTCACGGTCTCTTCATTGCTAGTGGAGGAGTTTTTTTTAAGGTTAATGGTGATTGTGTAAAGAAAAATCAAACCCTACCTCTTTGCATCTCTCAAAGAAAATAGTGCCTAGGGTTTGCATTGATTATTTTGGCTGCCAAGTCCATTCTCCCATTCCCTCACCTTTTCACTCCACTCATTTTTCACCCAATTCCCCTATTCCATAAACTCCCATATTCCTAAAAATTCATCTATACCTATCCCAATTCCCATTTCCCAACTCCTAAAATAAATTCCCAAACCCTAGTGCTATACCCAAAACTCCCAAATCGCTCCCTAATCCCCTATTTCCCTAACTAAACCCTGTCCTAATAGTCCTAAAATCCTCATTGTTTCCTTCCTCCACAGTCCCTCACATATTTTTCCCTTGGTGGCAAAAAATCAAGAAACACCATAAATTTCCTATTCCTCATCAAGACAACTCACCCATTAACAGAGATGGAGTCTGATCCTTCATATGATCGTGAAGAGGAGACACACAGTGAGTCTCCTACAGAAGTACATGCACCCAGGAGGCCTCATAGAGGTGGTAAACATATTCGAGAAGAACCTACTACTCTTGCTGAGCTACAGGCTTGCCCTCTCGCCATGACATGTTTCCAGCACCAGTCCTGCTATGAGTTCTGTGAGACGATTGCTAGAGTCTAGTTTCACCATGAGTTGGCCCATTTTTTTGTGCTTCATTTACATGATGGTCAAGCTACTCTAGCTGGTGTAACATTCACTTTAACACCAGAATCTATTTCTCTAGCAATCAGTATTCCTAACATTGGAGAGCAATCGAACAAAAGGCAGCAAATTGATATGCAACATTATCAACCATACATCAAGCCTGATTATTTGAGATAGCTCAATAGAGTTTTTCCTTTTCGGTACTTGAAAGATTCTTATGCTCCTTTAATGGAACTGATAATGAAGTATTTCAGCTATGAGGGCCGATTTTCCTGTTTATATGCCTATCATATTAGGTTGTTGATGCATTTTACCAGGGTGAGGATGATGAAACTCCTCTACTTCATGTGCCAAAACATTGAGAAGATGACCACCCTAATACAACAAAAGACTCCACAGCAACAGTTCAAAATCATTTACCATTTTGCTCTCATTAAGATTATGGTCATCCATCAACTTGGTTTGCAGGGCATCACTTGGGATGATTTCATTTCTCATGAGTTCTTCACAGCTTCTCAGGGACCTCCAGAGGCTTTTCATGAGACAAGTGGACCTTCACATCAGTATGAGGGTCATGAGACACAGACCGCTAGTATGCCGGTGTTCATCACTTATGAGAAGGGCACTAGATGGTTGTTCGCAGCAGTAAAGCGAGTAATATCTCCACCCGGGGTGGAAGGGGTCTTGCTTCCTTCATCAGCATAGCAGGTTCAAGACAAAGGCAAGAGGCCATTACAGGATGACAGACCATCAGGTGAGCGGGAGACCGAGTTCATTCTCATTGATGGTGATGATATGGATTTGGGCCCACAAAGCTCAAATCTCAAAGAAGTCATCCAAGAGTAGTAGGTGGACATCAATGCCTTGTCCCTCAATTTGGAAAGGGATAAGTGGATAATAAAGTACTTGGAGCAAAGAAATAAGCAGCTTGATTATCAGCAAGTGATTATGGAATTGCAAAACATACGGGAAAACCACCAAGCTGCCCAAAGGAGGAGGGTGGAGCTCACTTCACTTGAGCAAGAGATCAATGCCAATCGGGAGTCTTGGCTTGAAAGAACCAACATCAACTTAGAGATATTGTTAGATAAGGCCAACAAGGACAAAACCTTATTGAGGAATATCGCTTGTCATTATATGGCGAGGAAGAAAGTTTGCAAGGCGAGAATCAGGCGCTTAAAAGCAAAATTGAAAAGGGAATCAAGGAGGCGAAAGGAACATGATAGACTTTAGATATTGGCTGAGGCTTCCTTGGCCCAAAAAAATTCTTGATGGAGAAGACTCAGCCTAAATTTCAAAAAAAATTGGGGCATTTTTTGCGTTTTTGGAATTTTTGGCTTAAAAAACAGGATTTTCTGCACTATGCGCCGCGCCACTTGGCGCTTGCTTTTTATGGGAGCCTCCAAATGACAAAAACTCAACATTTTTGGATTTGGCATGGAAAAATATGATTTCATACCAATGTCCAAGAAAATTTGATAGGTTTTGAGCCGTCAAAGGGTCAAAAACACTCAAAAAATGACCTTACTGCCCCTATTTTGACACACAGGAAGCAGTGTTGGGAGAACTGAACTTTGGAGGGGCAAATGTAGGCCAAATTCAAAAATTCCACTTGGGTTAGAAAGTAGACAGGTAGACCTTTTCAACAAGGACACTTGGAGTGAATTTGGACATCGGGAAGGCCTCCAAACGTGGCTCAAAACAGGCACTATGCATAGAGGAATCAGGCGCGGCACATAGAGGGAATTTGGCTTAGTTTGACCAAGAATGCTTTATTTTTTGCCTAGCTTTTGCCAGTTTGACTCTTTCTCCTTCTTAATGTCAAATTTGTGATGTAATTTAATTTACATTGATGAATCATGATGTAAATAAGTCAAATTTTCACTTATGGAGGTAGATTCATCTATTAAAAAGTTGTTTGAAACTGAATGAATCAGTTCCCTTGTTTCTAGAGGCATGCTGTTCCACTGCCTAATTTCTAGTTCTCAGTTTAGAATCAGTTGGAACAACTCCTAAACTAGTGAGCTAGACCCTGAGAGGCTAGGATGAGCTATGGTTTTTCTATATCATGTGGTTTTTTAGTCATTAGTATGGTTGGACTTTTGAGAAAGCCTTGAGCTTCATTGTACACTCATATCAGTATTTTGGCTAAGGAATTGAGACCAGGGATTGCAACACTCTTTGGGATTCATGTGGAAATTTGTGTTCGTACAGTGCTTTCTTTTGTAATTCTGAATTTATTTATGTGATTGTATTCCATTATCTATCTTGTTTCTTCTTAGCTAAATCAAACAAGGGAGAAAGGTAGAATCCATTGAAATTGCAGTGCTCTACCTTGGGTTTGCTTTAGTTTTAGATGTTTTCAGCTGTTTGAAGAGGATCCATGAGTTTTCTTGCCATCTTCAGCTCCTCACCTATCTAATCCTTGCATCTCATTCAATTTGAAGTGCCAAAAAAAATTGCCTACCTTGCCCCATTCAGATCTCTACAAGACTGAGCCTCATTCCCCGCACCCAAAATTTGCCTTTCCATTAGAGCCAACAAAAACATCATTTTATTCAATCAAACTCATGTACGCACATACCTAGCCTAAAATCAGTAAAGGATCCAGTCGACCCCAAAGACATGAAAGGGGTCTATCTGATTCCTTGTTCTTGTGGGACCCCTTATATAGGGGAAACAGGGCGCTCCATCCAACAGAGGATTGGTGAGCATGCAGCGGACCTGAGGCATGGTAGAATAAAGTCCTCAGCTCTTGCAGAGCATGTGAACAAAACTAAGCATCATGTCTGCATAGAAGAGGCCAAAGTCATCGCCAGGGTGGATCGGTTTCATCATCGCAAGTTAAGGGAGGCTATCGAAATAGAGCGAAGACCCATCAATCTCAACAGAGATGATGGGTGGAAGGTTAGTAGAAATTGGATCCCGGCGTTGTCGTCTTAAGTTTTCTTCCTCCCCCCCTCGGTTCCTCTAGGTTCTTTCTCTGGTTGGGCGTGTGTTTGTTCTGGGGAGTCTGGTCTTCGCCTATTGTTGGCAGCGTTGTTCTTCGTAGGTTTGTCCTCCTCTTAGACAGTTTCGCTTTTGTTTTTTATGTATTAAAATTGAGCTTAAATTATTCAATATTTTTACTTATATTATTAATAACAATATTAAGGCATATGGCATTGCATTTAAGGTGTCTTTTTTTTGCCTTTAGATTAATAGGAAATATCTCCCGCTTCATTATAAGTTGAAATTCATAAGCTTTTAGTTCGATTAATATTTATTAGCCCTCAGTTAATATTTTATTAATTAATAATATAACCATAGCAAGTTATTATTATTATAGTTTAACTTAAATACATTAATTAATTAACATTTTTATTTCATTAATTTTATATATTATTATGTTTATACATATAACATTAGTAGTTTAATTCTAACCTTTTTCTATAAAAATTTTAATACACATAACCCTTCGTATTTTATTTAGGTCTTATATATATTAGTATAAATTAGGTAACTAATTATTTTTATAGTATATATTATATACATTATTATATTTCACATATAATGTTAATAATTAACATATATATAATACATTATTTATTTCAATATATTATTAAATTAATTTTATTCAACCATCATCTATATAATTAATTATATATTAATTATAAATAGATTAATTATAATTTAGGACAACAATAACAATAAATAGGGCGTTTAGAAGATTAGGTACAATAATTAAAATATTAGAATATACATATATTTTTAGGTTAGATTTAATAAATTAATTAAATAAATATTAAAATATAATAATTTTTTAATTTTAATTTAAATTAATTAGAGGAATTTTAAAATTGATATTTTTAATTTTAAATTAAGTAGCCGTTAGAGTGTTTGAGTCGTTGGAGTCTCTGCTTAGACTATTTAAATCGATGAGCCAGATCTGTATTTTCATCTTGCCCTGACGATGAACCACATTGGTTGGTTCGAAACGCGTTGCAGAAATTCTTTCTCATGTGATTTACGCTGAAGCTCTCCTTATACATCAATATTTCTATCAGTCATCTCAATCCCTCATCGATCATAATTTGCTGAGATTGACCAGGAGAGAGCCTTCTCCCGACTTGGTAGGGCTAGCTACCAGGTTAAGCGTGATTTGATGTTGGTCCTAGATCCTACCTTTCTCAGCCTGAGGTAGATTTAGGCTCTAACATAGTGGCGACTCTACTAGGGAAGAAATTGTTTGTTGGTTGGTATTCTTTGTTTTATAAACTATAGACAGAGTCTAAAGATTAGCCAATTAGCATTCGAAACACTTTTGCTTTGCATTAGTGCAAGTAGATAAAAGCTACTTTAGTCAATCTCTAGTCTAGTCTTATAAACAAAAAATCTAACCTACAAATCACCCCAGTACTTCCAATAATTCTAAGCTTTTGGATGATAAGTTTAGAATTTGATAGGCTGAACAAGTTGCTAATGTCCATTTGATTTCTTGGAAATAATAGCACACTGGCTTCCAGAAGATATACCATTGAAAATCCAAGTCCTGATCCTCCTCCTATGTACAAAAATCCCAATCTTATTCCAAGAATCCTTCGTCAAGAAAGTTTCGTGATTCTCGTGTTCAAATCCCATTCATGTCCTGTGGTTTTTTAGTATCTTGAAGATCTTGAGTTTGACAAATAGTTTGGCCTGTCACTGTTTGAAACCAAATCCGAAAGTGAGGTTGGTTCTACTGTCCTTAATCCAGAGTTTGTCAAAGCTCTTGAAATCGAAAAGGCCAATAAATCAATTGATGGTTATATCTTGAAATAGCTCCAAACTTCAATTGTGGGTTCAAACATCGCTGATTTCTTAGAGTCTGCATCTGTAACCCTTGGGTCCTCCGCGATTGCATCTAGCTCAAATATTCCTACTGAACCGCCTTTCATTCCCACCATCCCCATGCAGCCTGCTGTCTCTGATAAAAAATCTGCATTAATGTCGCCTCCGTCCACTCCTTCTACTCCTCAAACATCCAAAATTTCTTCACCTCCACACACACCTCCTCATACACCCCACACATTAGCTGCACCCACTCCTCCAACATCTCCAAGGTCGATTGCAAATCCACCAAGAGCAACGGTTGCTTGTTTTGCACCCCTTGTGCTACCTCAAAATTTAGATGATATGCCCGCCGATTATCAAAGCAAGATTCCATTGTTTGGTGGCACTCCTCACATTGTTACAACTCAGCAACATGTGGATAGGATGACGGATTTCTTCGATCTTTGTGAGATTGATGCAAAGAATGTGACAATGAGACTATTTGTACAAACCTTTGGTGGTGAAGGAAATGGTTCAGAGCTTTCCTGGCTGCAAGTATCACTACATTGGCCAATCTGCAGAGACAATCCTTGGATTGCTGGGAAGTGAAGAAAAATCCTCTTCGGATCATTTCCAAATATGAGAACATCAAGAAAAATGTCGGTGAGTCCGTCCAAGACTATTGTATTAGATTTAACTCTGTTTACAATGCAATTTCTGATCATGTAAAGCCACCTATGGGCCTGGATTTGATAAAGTTTCCAGATGGTTTTGACCCTGAAATGGCCTATCAATTAAGAGAGAGCGATCCGGCCACTTTGGAAGACATGCAAAAGATTGCACTCAGCGTTGAAGCAAATTTTCTTGCCAAGAGAGCTAGAGCAAGAGCTGAAAAGAAAGTCACAATAAAGGAAGAGGTTTCCACTTCAGAACAAGTGCTACGTAAGATGGAGCAGATGTTTGATAGATTGAAACTTGACAAGCCTAAACCACAAGTCATAAATCCCAACTTTTGTGGTCAGCAACAACCATAGTTTAGAATCAAACAAAGAAAGCAACGAACACAAGACCAAGCAGCACAGCAGTAGGTGAAAACACCCTTGCAGCAGAATTTTGTACATGGTCCAGAATCAGATGAGGAAGAGAATGTGATTGGAGAAGAGAATCATTTCTTTACACCCGATGATATGCCAATTTTCATCACTAAAGTTGAGGAGTACTCTGAGAATTTAGTTGTACAAAGGGACGACAATTTCATTTTGGCCAATGCGATAATTCTTGAGGAAGAGTCTGATGAGTACCAAAGAGGATATATGAATGCTTTATCAGCCCAGCAGCGACAATATTCCCTCAGAAGTAGAGATGTACCCATAAATCCAATTCAGAAAAGGAAGGAGGCAACAGCGCCAAAAAATGATCCTCCCATTGTGCAGAAAAAGGGAAAAGAGACAGCGGATCCTATCGCCAACAAAACGCCATCGGCAATTGAAAGATTCAATCAGCCAAGTGTGTCAAAGGAAAAAACTGAAAATAAGGATGTTTCAGGGAAAGAGGTAGAAAAAGTTTCATTTTTTAACTTAGAAAATGAAATTGCTAAGTTAAAAATATCTATTCCTTTGACTGAGTTGATGAAGAACATCAATTAGTCTAAAATTTTGAATTTAGATCCATCATCTGATATGGTGAATGTGGAAGATGATAGACCTGAATTGATTTTGGGCTAGCATTGGAAGGTCAGTTTCAAGATAGTGATGTGGCTTCTTTTTACATCAGTCTCAGGGTGCATGATTATGTGTTACACAATGCTATGTTTGATTCTGGAGCCTTTCATAATCTCATGCCTAAGGCCATCATGGAGAAATTGGGATTGGATATCACTAGAAAATATCATGACCTTTACTCTTTTGATTCTGGTAGAGTAAGGTGCATTGGTCTTATCAAGGATTTGGTGGTCAGTTTGGATCAGATTCCGGCTAAAAATGCTTTGATGGATGTGGTTGTGGCGGATATACCTCCTAGATTTGGCATGCTTCTTTCCAGATCTTGGGGAGCAAAGATTAAAGGGACAATGCAGTTTGATTTCTCCTATGCTACCATTCACATGCTCGGTCAGATGAGGAAACTATACCGGGAACAAAATATGAAGTACATGATCACTAGCAAGGAGAAACCAGTAAATCATCCAATCAACTATGTGCATACTGATCTAGAATCATTTGTTTTGTATTCATATAGCTTTAATGATGTAAATAGCCAAGTAGTTGAAGTAGAAGACATTCCTGAGATCACTGAAATTTCAGAGAATTCTTAAAGTAAGAAAGACAAAGAATTGATAGTACTGCTGAGCAATCAGCCCTCCGACAACAGCAACATATTGATGGACAACAAGGAAGAGAAACAAAACAAACAGAATTTCAGCATTTGGAAGAGGATGAATCAGGCCTGTGGAGCATGGATTTTGATGGCATGGTAGGAAGGGAAGGTTGTGAAATTGGCATTTGGATATGCAGCCCTGTTTTCGCCCCAAACAAAGTGCCAAGCAATGTAAGGGTCTGTTCTTATAAACTAGATTTTGACTACTCAAATAATGAGGCTGAATATGAGGCTTTAATTGCTGGTTTGAAAATTCTTAGAAAGTTGAATGCTAAAAGGATTTCAGTGTATGGCGACTCCGAGTTAGTTATCAAGCAAGTGAAAGGGAAATACCAAGCTAAGCATCCTCGAATGCGAGACTACCACAATGTGGTACTTGATATTTTGAGAGTATTTTCATATTACACTTTGACATGTGTTCCTTGTGTTCAGAATGTCATTGCAGATTCACTTGCAATAGCAGCAAGTAATTTGAAAATTTTGATGAATTCAAACAACAAGTTTCAGATTCATGTGAAACATCCCCCAACTGTCCCCAACAATCAAAGGTATTGGCAAGTGTTTCAAGATGATGATGAGGTCGATGAATTTCTGCAAAATCAAGGTAAATTCAAAGACACTTCTATTGATGTAGAGTATGATGATGGTGAGGCGGATATGGAAGTCAATCAGATGGAATTTTTGCAGCTCAAAGAAAACATCATTCCTAAAGGTCTAATACCTTTAGAGGAGCTGTTCGATCAGGATGATGTGGCTCGAAAACTGAGCTTGCTGCCAACCGAGAAAAGAGTTGAGGATGTGAACATTGGATCAGCTAAAAATCCTAAAATGGTGAGATTATCAAAGGCATTGACTCCATAGGTAAAGGCAAATTATATTAGTTTACTATCTTCTTTTACTGATGTATTTTCTTGGGATTATTCAGATTTGAAGTCTTATGACACAAGCATAATTCAGCATATCATCCCAATCAAGCCAAATCAAAAGCCTTTTCATCAGAAGCTAAGAAGAATAAATCCAAAGCTACTGCTCTCAATTGAGAAGGAAGTGAATTGGCTGTACAAAGCTGGTATTATTGTCCCCATAATATTTTCAGATTGGATTTCAAACTTGGTGCCCATGCACAAGAAAACAGGTGAGATTTGGCTATGTATTGATTTTAGAAATTTGAATAAAGTATCTTTGAAGGACAACTATCTATTGCCCAAAATGGATCACATACTTTAGCGAGTAGTTGGAGCATCCCGCATGTCGCTACTAAATGGTTATTTGGGTTATAACCAAATTCTGGTGCATGAGGATGACAGAGACAAAACAGCGTTCACCACTTCGTGGGGAACTTTTCACTATGCAAAGATGCCTTTCGGATTGAAAAATGCTAGTGCAACCTTTCAGTGGGTGATGGATATCACATTTGCTAATGAAAAATATGTCTTTCTAGTTGTTTATCTTGATGACTTAACTGTTTTCTCTGATTCAGATGAATAGCACCTCTATCATTTGAAGATTGTATTTCAGTGGTGTAGGAAATATGGCATATCTCTCAATCCAAAGAAAATTCCGTTTGCCATGGATGAAGGCAAGCTTCTCGACCATATTATATCAAAGGAGGACATCCGCATTGATCCAGCTCGGGTGGAAGCCATTCAAAAGATTGATTTTCCACGAAGTAAGAAAGAAATCCAATCATTTAATGGTAAGATGAATTTCTTATGTCGCTTTGTGCCTAATCTTGCAGAACATTTAAGGGAAATCACAAACATGCTCAAAAAAGATAGTGTAGTGAGATGGACTGACGAAGCAATTAAGTCTTTTAATTTGGTAGAATTGGCCCTTTCTTCAGCTCTGGTTTTGATCAGCCCGGACAATACTCAGGATTTTACTTTGTTTTCATTTGCCTCAGATCATACTATGGCAGCGGTCTTGATGCAAAAAAGAGACCAGCTTGAGAAACCAATTGCATTTTTCAGTAGAACCATAAGGGATGCGGCATTGAAGTACAATATTATTGAAAAATAGGCCCTTTCTTTGGTAAAAGCATTGAAAGATTTTCGGGTTTATATTTTGCATTCTCACATCCTTGCTTATGTCCCTAATGTTGCTGTTAAGGATGTCTTAGTGCAAATAGATCCGGAGGGGAGAAGAGGCAAATGGATTGCTGCCTTGTTGGAGTATGATGTGGAGATCAAACTGACAAAGCTCATTAAAGGATAGGGGCTGGCTAAACTAATGGCTAAGTCAAATTTGCATGCCTTGGACATTAATCTCATTGCTACTATGTCCAAGGAAGATGAAGAGAATCTGCCCGCTCAGGTATCATAAATTTTCCTTCTTTCTCCTTGGTATTCGGACATGATTTATGTACTCCAAAATTTGTCTTCACCACCTGGAATGGCTAAGAACAAAGGTAGGACACTGAAATTGAAGGCTGTAAAATTTTGTATCATGAATGATGCACTCTATTGGAAAGATCTCGGTGGTGTCTTACTCAATTATTTAGTGGAAGAAGAGGAAATAGGTTATGGAAGATTTTCACAAAGGGGATTGTAGAGGCCATCTTTTCTGGAAGACAACAGCCAATAAAATCTTGAGAGCAAGATATTATTAGCCAACTATTTTTGCTGATGTGTAAAAAAAAGTAGCGAGCTGCCACGAATGTCATATTTTTCAAGGTAAGAGGAAGTTGCAGCCTTTACCACTCAAGCCCATTGAAGTAAGTGCTCCATTTTAACAGTGGGGTTTGGATTTCATTGGTGAGATCCATCCTTCTTCTTTAGTGCAGCATAAATGGATCCTCATAGCGACGGATTACTTCACCAAATGGATTGAGGCGATTCCCACAAGGTAGGCCACTGATTCGGTAATTATCTCATTTCTTGAAAACAACATTTTGTCTCGTTTTGGCTATCCAAATAAGTTGATCACTGATAATGTAGTAGCCTTTAAATATAAAAGAATGATTGACTTTTGTTATAAGTATAAAATAACTTTGGGGCACTCGAATGCCTATTACCCACAAGGCAATGGATTGGCGGAATCCTCAAATAAGTCTCTTGTCAATATTATCAAAAAGCTTCTAGAAACTAACAAGAAAAGTTGGCACAAAAAGCTGGTCAATGCACTTTGGGCAGACAAGGTAAGTCAAAATAAATCTATAGGCATGTCTCCTTTTGAGCTTGTGTATGGTGTGGACACAGTCTTCTTGACCTCACTAGTAGTCCCGGTGGTCAAACTTCTGCAAGAAGCAGGCAGCGAAGATGATAGTTTGTAGTGGAGAATCAATCAAATGATTCATTTACAGCAAACTAGAGAGGAGGTATTTCAGAACACTTACAAGCTGCAAGAAAGAATCCAAAAGATATATGATCGAAAGGCAAAGGCAGACAGGTTTGAAATAAAAGATATAGTGCTGAAATGGGATGCAAGGAACGAAGAGAAAGGCAAACATGACAAGTTTGAAAATCTTTGGAAAGGACCTTACAGTCTCGTTGCATATCGGGGCCAAAATGCTTTCCTTTTGCAAGAAATGAATGGTGAAGACTATCCTGGTGGGTTGGTCAACGGTCGACTCCTCAAACGTACTATTTTTGAAATGTTTTCTGCTGGCATATGCATCACTGTACATACCAATTTGTCTAAATTCCATTGCAAGTGTGTAATGTTTTCATTCTTTAGTTTGGGGCCCAAGGTGAAGGCTATAAAACTGAGGTTTGATTTCAGTTTTGATTTCATTTGTTAGAGTCAGGTCTTTCAATCCATTTTAGTCTTGAAAATGAGTCAATTTTGAGTCACATTTCAGTCCTAAAATTGAGTCATTGAGTCAAGTTTGGTTTTGGTTTGTCAAATTTATTGACTCCATAGCCCAATGGATGAAGGCACTGCCTGCTTTCCCAGAGATCTGTAGTTCTTGGCACCTCCAAGGAGCTACCATCCCCATTGGAGCCAATGTTAGTGTCGGTATCTTCATCCCATCGTCAGAGATCAAATCCTCTTGTTGCATTTCATATTAGGTGTCCCGCCCAGTCAGCTGCATTTCATTAGGAGTTGGGTCATCTGACGGTAGTGGCTTCTCCTACATTTTCCTTCATGTCCTTTACCTGATGGCTCATTTTTACTCATCAAGATCATTTGCAGTCACTTCTTGTCTTTAAAATTTGCAAAAGTCTTGTCTAGGGTTTCACTGTCATTAGGTATAGGGTTTCATCAAATAGGTGTTCAAAATGTCTAATAACAGTCAGCATCTACATGAGGAGGTTCCAGCACCAATAAAATTCATAATCAAGTGCTCAGAGATGTATTTTTCCTCAAAAATCTGTTTTGAGGAAAAACAGAGTATTTCAGGTTTTATTGTATAAATTCATGTAATTTTATTTCCTTCATATGTAAATATCTTCACCTGCAACCCTAGTCACTTTCCCTAACCTCAGTAGATCCAATCCCCTACAAAGAAAACAAAACACATGTCATTCAGTTCATCACAAGCTCAAATAAAGTGAAAAAGCTCAAAAACAAAGTTAAAAAAAATAAAGTCATATTCCAAACATTATGAAAGTGGGTTTTTATGAAATAAAAATTAAAGCTCTTGGGTATAAATGATTTTTCTCAATTGAAAGGCTCATTTGTAGTCAAGCAACAAAGTGTAAGCAAAGCAAGGCCGTGTGTGAGAAAACTAGAGAAATTAGAGAGAAATTGTGTAAAACCAGAGGCGCAGCACACTCGGTGAGTGGCGTGGCACATAGGGCCGTGACTTCCAATGCAAAGTTGAACGGGCACGGTGCACATAAAAGGCGCAGTGTGTTGGGTTTGAGGCATGGCGCATAGAGCTGCCAAACCCGAAATCTTCAACAACTCCCTCAAATCACCCAAAACGCTTAAATCTCTCATTGTACAAGTAAGTCACCAACTCTTCATTGCTAGTGGAAGAGTTTTTTTCAAGGTTTATGGTGATTGTGTAAAGAAAAATCAAACCCTACCTCTTTGCATCTCTCAAAGAAAACAATGCCTAGGGTTTGCATTGATTATTTTGGCTGCCAAGTCCATTCTCCCATTCCCTCACCTTTTCACTCCTTAACTCATTTTTCACCTAATTCCCCTATTCCCTAAACTCCCATATTCCTAAAAAATCATCTATCCCTATCCCAATTCCCATTTCCCAACTCCTAAAATATAAATTCCCAAACCCTAGTGCTATACCCAAAACTCCCAAATCGCTCCCTAATCCCCTGTTTCCCTAACTAAACCCCGTCCTAACAGTACCAGAATTCTCATTGTTTCCTTCCTCCACAGTCCCTCACATATTTTTCCCTTGGTGGTAGAAAATAAAGAAACACCATAAATTTCCTATTCCTCATCAAGACAACTCACCCACTAGCAGAGATGGAGTCTGATCCTTCATATGATCGTGACGAGGAGACACATAGTGATTCTCCTACAGAAGTACATGCACCCAGCAGGCCTCATAGAGGTGGCAAACATATTCGAGAAGAACCTACTACTCTTGTTGAGCTACAGGCCTACCCTCTCACCATGACATGTTTCCAGCACCAGTCGTGCTATGAGTTCTATGAGATGGTTGCTAGAGTCAAGTTTCACCATGAGTTGGCCCATTTGTTTGTGCTTCATTTACATGATGGTGAAGCTACTCTAGCTAGTGTAACATTCACTTTAACACCTGAATCTATTTCTCTAACAACCGGTATTCCTAACATTGGAGAGAAATGGAACAAAAGGCAACAAATTGACAGGCAACATTATGAACCATACATCAAGCCCAGTTATTTGAGACAGATCAACAAATTTTTTCCTTTTCGGTACTTGAAAGATTCTTATGCTCCTTCGATGAAACTGATAATGAAGTATTTCAGCTATGAGGACCAGTTTTCACGTTTATATGCCTATCGTATCAGGTTGCTGATGCATTTTACCAGGGTGAGGATGATGAACCTCCCCTACTTCATGTGCTGAAACATTGAGAAGATGACCACCCTATTACAACAAAAGACTCCACAGCAGCAACTCAACAACATTTACCATTTTGCTCTCATTAAGATCGTGGTCATCCATCAACTTGGTTTGCAAGGCATCACTTGGGATGATTTCATTTCTCTTGAGTTATTCACAGGTTCTCAGGGACCTCCAGAGGCTTTGCATTAGATAGGTGGACCTTCACATCAGCATGAGGGTCATGAGACACAGACCACTAGTATGTCGGTGTTCATCACTTATCAGAAGGGCACTAGATGGTTGTTTGCACTAGAAAAGCGAGTATTATCTCCACCTGGGGTGGAAGGGGTCTCGCTTCCTTCATCAACACAACAGGTTCAAGACAAAGGCAAGAGGCTATTATAGCATGAGGGACCATCAGGTGAGCGAGAGACTGAGTTCATTCTCATTGAGGGTGATGATACGGATTTGGGTCCACAAAGCTCAAATCTCAAAGAAGTCATCCAAGAGCAGCAGGCGGACATCAATGCCTTGTCCCTCAATTTGGAAAGGGTTAAGTGGATAATAAAGTACTTGGAGTAAATAAATAAGTAGCTTGAGGATCAGCAAGAGATTATGGAATTGCAAAACATACGGGAAAACCGCCATGCTGCCCAAAGGAGGAGGGTGGAGCTCACTTCATTTGATAAAGAGATCAATGTCGATCAGGAACCTTGGCTTGGAAGGGCCAACATCCACTCAGAGATATTATTAGAGAAGACCAACAAGGAGAAAACCTTATTGAGGCATATGGCTTATCATTACATGGTGAGGAACAAAGTTTACAAGGCGAGAATCAGGGGCTTAAAGGCAAAATTGAAAAGGGCATCAAGGAGGCGAAAGGAAAATGATAGACTTTAGATATTGGCTGAGGCTTCCTTGGCCCAACACAATGCTTGATGGAGAAGACTCAACCCAAATTTCAAAAAATTTGGGGCATTTTTTGCATTTTTGGAATTTTTGGCTTAAAAAACAGGATTTTCTGCCCTATGTGCCGAGCCACCTAGCGCTCGCTTTTGATGGGAGCCTCCAAATGACAAAAACTCAGCATTTTTGGATTTGGAATGGAAAAATATGCTTTATTACCAATGGCCATGAAAGTTTGACAAGTTTTGAGACCTCAAAAGAGTCAAAAACACACAAAAAATGACCTTACTGCCCCTATTTTGACACACAGGAAGCAGTGTTGGGAGAACTGAAATTTGGAGGGGAAAATGGAGGCCAAATCCAAAAATTCCACTTGGATTGGAAAGTAGACAGGCAAATCTTTCCAACAAGCACACTTGGAGTGAATTTGGACACAGGGTAGGCCTCCAAAAGTGGCTCAAAACAGGTGCTACGCATAGAGGAATCACGGGTGGCGCATAGAGGAAATTTGGCCCAGTTTGACCAAGAATGCTCTGTTTTTCGCCTAGCTTTTGCTAGTTTGACTCTTTCTCCTTCTTAATGTCAATTTGTGATGTAATTTAATGTACATTGATGGATAATGATGTGAATATGTCAAATTTTCACTTATGGAGGTAGATTCATCTATTAAAAAGTTGTTTGAAGCTAAATGAATCAGTTCCCTTGTTTCTAGAGGCATGTTGTTCCACTGCCTAATTTCTAGTTCTCAGTTTAGAATTAGTTGGAACATCTCCTAAACTAGTGAGCTCGACCCCTAGAGGCTAGGATGAGATATGGTTTGTCTATATTATGTGTTTTTTCAGTCATTAGCATGGTTGGACTTTTGAGAAAGCCTTGAGCTTCATTGTACACTCATATCAATATTTTGGCTAAGGAATTGAGACTAGGGTTTGCAGCACTCTTTGGGATTCATGTGGAAACTTGTCTTGGTATAGTGCTTTCTTTTGTAATTGTGAATTTATTTATGTGATTGTATGCCATTATCTATCTTGTTTCTTCTTAGCTAAATCAAACAAGGGAGAAAGGTAGAATCCATTGAAATTGCAGTGCTCTACCTTGGGTTTGTTTTGTTTTACATGTTTTCAGTTGTTTGAAGAGGATCCATGAGTTTTATTTCCCTCTTTAGCTCCTCACCTGTCTAATCCTTCCACCTCATTCAATTTGAAGTGCCAAAAACAATTGCCTACGTTGCCCCATTGAGATCTCTACAAGACTGAGCCTCATTCCCCACACCCAAAATATGCCTTTCCATTAGAGCCAACAAAAACATCATTTTATTCAATCAAACTCATGTACACACATACCTAGGCTAAGATCAGTATTTCTATCAGTCATCTCAAACCCTGATCGATCATAATTCGCTGAGATTGACTAGGAGAGAGCCCTCTCCCGACCTGGTAGGGCTAGCTACCAGATTAAGCGTGGTTTGATGTTGGTCCTGGATCCTACCTTTCTCAACTTGAGGTAGATTTAGGATCTAACAGACTACTGTTCAATCGGCCTTCCTTCATCCAACGGCTCTCACCCATATCGTGCAGGCCTTTTGGTCGAACATTAACCACGCGATGCAAGCAGTTTTGACTTTTCACCGATGCTACGTGTCATCCAATTTGTGGCATCACTCAACCATCTTCCAATACCACCAACCTTAAAAAGAGGTGTGACGGATCCCACTTACCGCTTGCCCGCTACACAACAAATCATCTACTGTTTAGTTCGCGCCATATTTTTAAAGTTTTCCCGTCAAAGTTCAAGACCCCAAGAATCCATGTTTCTCACCCTTCGCCCATTCTACTGTATAAACTTATGAAACCCTTTTGCTCCACCTAAAGCCTCTGCTAACCAATTCAAGCATGGTTTACTTCCCAAAATCATTTTGGACTCACTTCATCGATCTATAAAGCCCGATAAATCCATTAATGACCCTCCCTGTCAACCCATGTTTTCCTAACAGTTTGTTTTGTTTTACAGGTGATCAAAAGACCACATCCTTGGATAAATAGTCTTAATACTATTCATCAGATCTGTTTACTCTGATATTGTTATCAAATCTATTGAAATAGAGATGGAAAATAAAACATACAGTTCAAAGACAAACAGAGGAAACATGGAATTAAATGATTTACTGTTCAAATAGACAGTAAAAAACCTAAAATATACAGTGAAGGTAAAAGGACACAGTAAAGGAAAAAGTGTATCAGGGTTAAAGAGTATCAGATTGAAGACCAAGTCAAGTAAATCAGCTAGCATGAAGATAAACATCACGGCAGACAATTACAAAGCATAGCATACATATTCATGTCAAAGTGAAGACATATGAAAAAACACAACGATAAAAGTAAAACAATAAAAGTAAACTTGGATGCATTAAGGGTTAAACAAAGATGAAAACACTTTCACCAGCAACAATGAAGTTTATCCAAAGTAAAAGTGAAAAACAGTTAAAAGAAATTCAAGGTTAAAAAATGAAATTAGAGCAGAAATGGTACATTCTTAAGAAATTTTCCTATTTAAGTCATAGTTTTGCAGAAACTATTGTGGCCAATACAAGAAGTATTTCAAGAAACGGGAGGATTTTTTTGTTCCTAACAGGCCAATATACAAAAACCTATCTCACTTTTTACACAAGTATTACCAAAAGGGAGATAAGTGCATGTCTTCACAACCTATTTTTTAGTTTGTGCAAAGTCCTATTTTTGACATCTTTTTGCAGAGAATATTGTGAATATCTAGAGTTGGATTTTGGGAAACTGAGAGAGTTTTATCTCAAAAACATTCTTATCTACAATAACTACTTTCACTTTTTACATATCTATCTCGAATTGAGATATACAAGCGTATCATTGGACCCTAAGTTTGCAGAATTTCTGGGGCAGAATGCACAAAGGAAGGAAGCAGTTAGTGACTAGGATGTGTCATCGTCACTTAAGAGTTGCTATAAAATTTGAATTTCTCTTCTTTGTCACCACGAATCCATAATCATAGTCCCAAATAGATTCATTAGTTTCGAATGTCCTTTATTTAAGTTCTATTAATGTAAAACAATTGAAGATATTTGTGAAATCAATCTCGATATTTTTTCAAGATATTTCAGTTCTGAATTAGTATAAATACTTCTCCATTTGAAATATTTTGGGTGGATTCTATAACATCTCTGTAAATCTATGCTATCAAGCTGAGAAAGATTTTTGTACTCAAATCTAGATTTTTGCTGGAAAAGGAATGAAAGTTGAGGACATTTCATTAGCTTCTCATGCAGTATAATTACAAATAAGTATTCTATCCTTGTGATTTAATGTGTTTTCTATATGTTTCAATGTTTCATGCATATTAAATCTAAATGGTAAAATAGTCAAAGTATATCAGAACTAGCTTTATTGCTCTCTGCTATCAACAGTTTACCATTTCCATGTTTTCTTCTAAACTATATTGATAAAGGAATTCTTAACTGCTCCTCTATCCCTATGGTCTTTCTCTAATAGGTCCCTAGTATATGATTCTTAATTGCCCTCTACTAGTTGACCTATCTTCCCTTCCTCATTCTGATCCTAACTTGAGGATTCTTGATTGCCCTCTAGTTTTGATCAGAACTATCACCCATTCAATCCTCAAATTTGTTTTTACCCTGTTATCCTACCTGTTGAAATCCTACCTCAACAATTTGACTTATTCCAGTGAATTATCCCTGTTTGACTCCATAGCCCAATGGCCTAAAAGCCTAGTTTGCCCATTTGTTTCAGAACCCCACCACTCTCAAACAAAACAACCTCATTGAACATTAATACTAGCCTAAAATCCTTTCAAACATAGTTAAATCATAAAGAGAGAGCCCTCTCTGGATTTAGGTGAGCTAGCACCTAAGTCTAAAAGATTGGTTTGTGGTTACCTCGGAAATTTCTTTCTTTAACCTTGAGAAAATTTTGAGTGATAACAATCTGAAACCCAACAACGGGCATTTGTTGAGTTGAAGCATTGCCTCTTCTTTGCACCAGTGCTCACTTTATCAGATCTGCAACAACCATTTGAGATTGAGACAAATGCCTCTGACTATGATATTGGTCCAGTTCTTATTCAACAGGGGCATCCAGTGGCTTACCACAATGACACACTTTTAGGCATAGTCTAAAAGTTAACACCTATGAAAAATAAATGTATTACATTGTGCATGCCTGTCATTAATGGAAGCATTATATTATGGGGAAGGAAATAGTCATCCACATAGACCACTAACCCTGTAGTGCATATAGACACAAGGGAAGTTGCAGAACAGTCGCCATCATAAATGGTACACATACCTACAACAGTTCCATTTGAACATTAAGTACAAGAAGGGAAACACCAATAATGTTGTAGACTGCCTTAGCCGACCACCACTCATGGCACTGATCACTGTGGTCAAATCCTATGGGAATGAGACTTTGGGGTGGCCACATCTTTACTATAATGATCCAAATATCAATATCACATACTAGACACTCTTGGAAGGTAAGAAAGTTCCAAAATTTCATCTCAAGGATGCAATGTTATTCCACCTGAGACACATATGTGTTCCTTCAAGTGAGCATGCCAAGATGATTTGGTAGGTGCACTATAGTTGGGTCACTTGACATTTCAGAGTAGAGAAAATAATGGTAGTACTAGAGAAGTATTTTTATTGGCCGAACCTTCATCGGGATATTGGGAATTACATTAGATCCTGCACTACCTATGCCATTTCCAAACCCATCATTAAGAATCAAGACCTATATACTCCTCTGCCTACTCCTAGTCGACCTATGGAATCCATTTCCATTGATTACATGTCAGGCCTTCCTTCTACTAAGCACGACAACGAATGCATTTTTGTGGTCATCGATCAATTCTCTAATATGGTCATCATGATGGCCTGCAAAAAGAATATCATAGCAAAGGCCACTGTTAAGCTCTTCTTTGAGCGAGAGTGGGTACAATTTGGGATCCCACAGTCCATTATCTTAGGTCGGGACAACAGATTCCTAAGTGCATTTTTGTCAAGTCTCTGGTTGATGCTGGATACCAAACCTACTAAGTCCACAACTTTCCACCCCCAAAATGATGTCCAAACAGAGGTTGTCAACAGGATGATCATACCCATTCTGCTCATGTACAACTCAAAGCATCTATGCACATGGGATGAAATCCTCCCATATGTCCAACACAGCTACAACAGAGCTCTCCATAGCTCAACATACCACAATCGATTTCAAGTAGGGCTAGGATTTCAGCCATTATGTCCCATTGATGTGGTCATGCCATTTGTAGGTACTTAAGCAAATTCGGCTCACGTCTAGTCTAAAGCTGATAGGGCTAACAAATTCATTGAGCTCATTAACACATCTGCCAAAATATCCATGATATATTGGATAGATCCAATGCTAAGCATAAGCAACACCATGATCAATATCGGGTGGCCACCAATATCCACCTAGATCAGTCCTCCCTCCTTAGGAAGAAATGGTCCCCATTACATGCAAAGCCTCCATGAGGTGAGGAAATTTCTGTTGAACATGGTCGCTAGTGAACCACTTACCCTCGTGAAGGAGTTGGCCTACTTTGACAACTCGATATAGTTGGATCCTCTATTGGTGAGTGTTTTTTATTTGCATGTCCATGATCTGATTAGTTGTGGCTTGTTCCATGTAGTTTGGGTTTAGCTCTATTGGTGTGAGTTTTTCTGCAATATCGGATGTGACCAACAATGGTGGAAAGTATGGTCAAAGGAGGTCTACATTGAACATTCGGTGCAGAACAAGGAACACTGGGATGTTGAGCTTAAAGGCATTGTCCCCTATAGAATTGATGATGGTGTATGGCCCATATCGGAGTGGGTGAAGCTTTCATTAGGGTCAAACGAGGTGCTCCTTCAACAAATGTAGCCAAATTTTGTTGCCCACCTGGAAATTGTGTGGCACTCGATATTGATCATGGTGTTGCTTATACTTAGCATTGGATCTATCCAATATATCATGGATATTTTGGCAGATGTGTTAATGAGCTCAATGAATTTGTTAGCCCTATCAGCTTCAGACTAGACGTGAGCCGAATTTGCCTGAGTACCTACAAATGGCATGACCACATCAATGGGACATAATGGCTGAAATCACAGCCCTACCTGAAATGGATTGTGGTATGTTGAGCTATGGAGAGCTCCATTGTAGCTGTGCTGGACATATGGGAGGATTTCATCCCATATGCATAGATGCTTTGAGTTGTACATGAGCAGAATGGGTATGATCATCCTGTTGACAGCCTCTGTTTTTACATCATTTTGGGGGTGGAAAGTTGTGGACTTAGTAAGTTTGGTATCCAGCATCAACCAGAGACTTGACAAAAATGCACTTAGGAATCTGTTGTCCCGATCTGAGATAATGGACTGTGGGATCCCAAATTGTACCCACTCTCGCTCAAAGAAGAGTTTAGCAATGGCATCTGCTATGATATTCTTTTTGTAGGCCATCATGATGACCATCTTAGAAGATAGATCAATGACCACAAAAATGAAGTCGTTGTCGTGCTTAGTAGAAGGAAGGCCCGACATGTAATCAATGGAAATGGATTCCAAAGGTCGACTAGAGTA
This sequence comes from Pinus taeda, assembly GCA_000404065.3. NCBI lineage: Eukaryota > Viridiplantae > Streptophyta > Pinopsida > Pinales > Pinaceae > Pinus > Pinus taeda. Next base: position 129,455 of record APFE030132836.1, read on the forward strand.
GGAAGAGTAGTATATAAGCCTTTATTCTTAATGGTGGGTTTGGAAATGGCATAGGTAGTGCAGGATCTAATGTAATTCCCAATATCCCGATGAAGGTTCGGCCAATAAAAATACTTCTCTAGTACTACCATTGTTTTCTCTACTCTGAAGGAACACATATGTCTCTCAGGTGGCATAACATTGCATCCTCGAGATGAAATTTTGGAACTTTCTTACCTTCCAGGAGTGTCTAGTATGTGATATGATATTTGGATCATTATAGTAAAGATGTGGCCACCCCAAAGTCTCATTCCCATAGGATTTGACCACAGTGATCAGTGCCATGAGTGGTGGTCAGCTAAGGCAGTCTACAACATTATTGGTGCTTCCCTTCTTGTACTTAATGTTCAAATGGAACTGTTGTAGGTATGTGTACCATTTATGATGGTGACCATTATGCAACTTCCCTTGTGTCTGTATGAACTACAGGGTTAGTGGTCTATGTGGATGACTATTTCCTTCCCCATAATATAATGCTTCCATTAATGACAGGCATGCACAATGTAATACATTTATTTTTCATAGGTGTTAACTTTTAGACTATGCCTAAAAGTGTGTCATTGTGGTAAGCCACTGGATGCCCCTGCTGAATAAGAATTGCACCAATAGCATAGTCAGAGGCATTTGTCTCAATCTCAAATGGTTGTTGCAGATCTGATAAAGTGAGCACTGGTGCAAAGAAGAGGCAATGCTTCAACTCAACAAATGCCCATTGTTGGGTTTCAGACTGTTATCACTCAAAATTTTCTCAAGGTTAAAGAAAGAAATTTCCGAGGTAACCACAAACCAATCTTTTAGACTTAGGGGCTAGCCCACCTAAATCCAGAGAGGGCTCTCTCTTTATGATTTAGCTATGTTTGAAAGGATTTTAGGCTAGTATTAATGTTCAATGAGGTTGTTTTGTTTGAGAGTGGTGGGGTTTTGAAACAAATGGGCAAACTAGGCTTTTAGGCCATTGGGCTATGGAGTCAAACAAGGATAATTCACTGGAATAAGTCAAATTGTTGAGGTAGGATTTCAACAGGTAGGATAACAGGGAAAAAACAAATTTGAGGATTGAATGGGTGATAGTTCTGATCAAAACTAGAGGGCAATCAAGAATCCTCAAGTTAGGATCATAATAAAACCAAGAATCCTCTAGTCAGTTTCATTAGTGTCCTTGTTTATTTTATCATTTACTATTTTTAGAAGTTTTTCGGGTCCTAAAATTCCAGCATAGTTTTAACCCCCTTAAAGACGTTTTTTTGATGTCCGTAGTAGGCCCATAGCCATACGTAGGGCCCTTTCACAAATCCTATATTACTGTAAGATACCTTTTGCAACAAGGTATCCTACGCACCAAACAAAGATAATATGACCAAGTTATGACCACAAGAAGTTGGTTGTCCAACTAACCCCAATGGTGCCCACAAAATTTTGGCATTGCATCTCCTAGGGTTAGGGTTTTGGTTGTTTAGGATTTTCCCTTATTGTTCAATAATAAATAGGCCCTTGAACCTCATTGTAAGATATTTTAAAGGCATGTATCCACCACATCTCTTCTTAGAGATAAGCTACCATCTCCCGAGCTAGTTTATTTCCATTCTATTTGTAAGCATAGTTCAATATTTTTCTCTTAATAAAGTGAAGTGTTATTTCTACTTCATATTTGTATTTATGGTTATATCTATAATTTGTTACATTCATGTTTACGTTCAAATCATCTTTTGACCTGAGTTAAAATAACCCACCACTGCACCTTTTGACAGGCTTCCCAATATTTGCATTGACAAAAATTGCTAAACGGTAAGCTTTCCTTGAACAATGCACGCTATGAGAGAAAGGGGAAAGTGTTGATCCAAATATCTTAATTATTCCACAATTTGCAACACACTAATTATTCGACAATTTTGGAAACTAATACTTTTTTAAAAATCATTGATCTTTCTCACTTGCCCATCTTCTTGACTGGCTCTGCTAGCTCCACGTAACTTGTGATCATTCCTCGGCTCTGATACCAATTTGTAGGAAAGGTAGAGGAGCCAAAACGCAAATTTCATACACAAAACACATGAGCTACGACTCTTCTATTGATCACACAAAACTTGAAGATTACAATGAACCCGGTGAAGGGTATTTAATGTTTTCCTACTAGTGACTTTCCTAAAATAACTTGACATGAAACCACACACTAAATTTGATTATGACTTAACTCAAATTGACCCAATGCTCAATTAAATAACTCTCTAATTCTAGATAAATCTCCATGTGGGAGTTAATTAACTATCTTAACAGAACATTGGCACTATATAAATGACGCTTATCCATTGTTCTTTTTCTAGCTTTCGATTATTATAATCCTTTACAATTAATATTGAGGATATGAGTCTAAATCACATATTTCTGTAAGAAAATAAGTTAAATTTCAATATAAACATTATTCCCTTGATTTTCCACATTTGAAATCTAACCATTTCCATGAAATCAGTTCCTTATTGAATAACATTAATGAACTAATATTTTATTTACAATTTCATTAATGAATGGGTCAAGATTGGATCATTTATGTATTCATAACTTGTAGGTCATGTTATTTTAGTTCAACGATCACTGGATTCATCCATTCTGACTTGTGGATAGGGTAGATAATAGTATTTATGGTCAATTTATCTTCTCTAATACTATTTGTCTAGATTTTATTTTTATCTTCTCTTTTCTTTGGGCAAAAATATTTTGATATTTTTTTTTTTTCCCAGTGGAAAAATCGTAATTTTATTCAATATTGAGTAAAATTACATGTTGTAGATGTTGTAATAGCATATGCGGTAACAAAACTTTTTCTGCTAAGAACATGGTCTAAAGAATATGTAGCTATCTATCTATGCTTTCCTTCCTTTCTTTTTTTTCTACTTTCCGCCAACCTTCATTGTTGGGCGTGGCTGATACAATATTCATTTGTACTTCGTTTGTGGCAGCCATGATTTCTTTTTCAGAATCTGAGCTTGTTGTAGAGAATGCTCGCTTGCTACCCCCAATTTCATCGCGTGGGTTCTCATATTGCTGCTGTGGGTTACTAGCATTTGGATCTATTGCATATTCAATCAGATTTTCATTTTTCTGTGAGTGGAGTGGACTGCTTTCTTTGTTGATTTCTGGGTTTATTTCTTCCATCTTCAACATCTTGAGGTATACTAGTGGTTTCTGCATTCTGTTCCTCTTCTATATCCTCTACCCATGTGGCTGTAAACTGCCATCCTTTCGGCTTTGGTGGCTATCTTCTTTTCCTATCTTTTTTATTTTGTGGGCATGCACTCTGCAGATGACCAGTTTGTCGGCATATGCGGCAACGAAAGGCAGTGTTTTCATAATCTAGTGGATGTGCCCATTGCTTTCCATTATGGAGTAAGAGAATTTGATCTGGTAAGCCTTGACTGAGATCAACCTCCACACAGATCCTAGCAAAAGTGTAGATATCCTTTGATAGTCGCTCATTGTCCACTTTTAAGAATGTCCCCAAGGCATTGTCGATTTCTTCCAGTATTTTGTAATGCCAAAAGTGTATAGGTAAGTTAAATAATTTTACCTATACTGGCATTTTGGAGACTACCATGCTGTTTGGATCGAAATCTGGGAACCAAGATTTCACAAAAAGGCCTGCATTGCCCCAGAACAATGGTCCTTCGTTTAATGCATATTCCTTGTCCTTTATGGTGTCAAATTTGACAATAAAGAATCCCTTTGAACAGAGATGGATATCACAGTTTTCTATCCATATGGAGTAAATCCATTGACGTAGGGCTTCTGGTTTGGGCCAAAAACCATTGAACTTGCATATCACTGCTTTGGTTAAATATTCAACATGTATTTTGTTTACCTCTGGTATGGCGATTGTTAATGCAGGGTTCTGTTTTGTCTGCTCAACAATGTAGGCCCCTAGTGTTGTAGCTTGCTGTTCTATTTTTGTTTGTGGTTCCATCTTCCCTTTTACTGCATCTTTGAAGGACGCAGGTCCTTTTAAGCTTGTGCCGGAACAGCCTTCGCGGAGTCTTGTGCTAAGACAGATTGTTGAGTCGTTTCCTATAACATATTCTATTACCTTGCGCTCCTCCTGCAGTACTTTCCCTGTGTAAACAAGGAGTTGTTTGCATGGTGGGATTCCAGTCCTTTCTTGTATCCTCTGTTTGAGTGTTTTTGTTGCCTCCCATTTTCCTATCCTGACGCATATTGTATTCCCTTCCATGGATTTGATGAAGAGAGTACTTTTTATTCCTTCGCGCATATCCAAAACGGGTGCTGTTTGGATTGCTTGCTATTCCTTCGTAATCATCCCATCTCTCTGTTCTCTGCTCCGATCTATGATCTAAAACTGTGATCCAGATCTGTGAAGAGCCTTTTTGTTATCACGCATCCAGATCTGAGTTTGTTATAGAGTGATTTGTATATTAGGTAACAAACCCATTTGATCAGTGATGAATCTATGGTTTTTACTTACATGCTGTTTGCCGATCTAGTCTTCTTCAGCGCATTTGACCTGAGGCTTAGACCAAAGGGTTTCATGCCCCCAGATCTGTGCTGCATACTGCGTTCCATGGTCAAACGGAGGCTGTTTGTGAGCAGGTATCTCGTCCCGTGTCCAATCACGCTCGTCCCCTTCCAGCACTATAGCCAATCTCTTGCCTTTGTGCTTGTGTTCGGCTGGTTTGTATGCTCCAGGTTCTGGCCTTTCATCAAATCTATTTGTCACACCTTTTAATTCATCCCCGTTTCAATAGTAGTGCTATGGCAGCGCCCCTTTCTGTTCCAGAAACCCATATACAGAGAATAAAACCCGTAATCAGCACAGGGTATTTTTCTACAAAGTTCTGCATCGGCTTTTCTAACACCAACAGGCCGACGCTTCCGTTTTCGTCATTTTCTGCCACAGAGCATACTGTCTGGTGCCCAATCCACGAGTGTTTCAATTGCATATCCAACCCGTTTGGACCAATCCGGGATTTATCAGCTTTATGTGCCGCCTGTGAAACCACCGTATGCAGCAGATCTGGTCGGATTCGCACCTCCGATTTGCTTCTAACCCCTAACTGCCGCAAACAGCAGGAAACCCTTACTCTCGGCAGTGCAAGGATGATCAGTTCTAGTCGAGCGGATTCAGGCTTTTGACTTGTGGAGTTTCCGGAAGTTTGGCAGACTCGGGTAAGGCGAAGCAGAGCCATTGCCATCGCAGAGATAAACGTCAAATATTTTGATATTATAGAGTAAGTTGGACTATTTCATTGTAGGCTTTTTTAGTTAATATAATTCCATCCATATTATTGTGTTCATATGTTGAATTTAGAGGTTTAGACACATCTAGTTTTTTCTCCTCTAATTTGATTATAAGTAAGAGAAAAGTTGGGGTTTTCATTTTCATGGTTTACTAAAAAATAATGTTGCAAACATTGAGAGGGGTGCAAATCAATATTTCTTTCAATTTTTATATATGTTAATTAAGATTTTATCACAATCTAAACAATACACAAGAAGGATAAGAACAAAACGATTTTATTAATAAAGATAATGAGGACTTCAATCCTCTTTTACAAAAGTTCAGGCTCCAATCCATGCAACAAAATTTTCAACTTCTTAAAGGCTCCAACCTTGAATGATGACTCCAATCCTCGAACACAAATCCAGGCAGAAACTTGGTCTCAATGACGACACCAATCCTCTTAGGATCCAACCTAAACAAACACTTCTATTAATATACTTCAGAAATTTCCTCCAAAACTGCTTGAAGACTTCTTCAATATTGCTTCAAAGATCACTCCAAGATGTCTTTAAATGAAATCCAAATAGTCTACATCTAAAGCCCCTCAAGTTTTCTAAAAATGTCACCAAGTTTGTTCTAACAAGTCTAGTCCAAAGTTCTTCAAATATGCTCAAAAAGTGTCACAAAGATTGCTTCAGCAATTATTCTTTAAGACTCTTTAGATTCGTTAAAAGTGTACTCCAAGAGGGGATCCAAAGTATGCTCAAAGAGAGATCCAATTTATGCTAATAAATTCACCAAAGTATGCTCAAGAAGTGGTCAAAGGATAGGTCTAAAACCTCATTTTTTCCTCTTTCACAGGAGGCTAAAACTCTACCTCAGACTTATATATCACAGGCCATAAAAGGGAGGTTAAAATTCTAGCCTCAAGGCCAAATTTTTCATTGCACAATGCTTATTTTTCCACAAAGCTAAAGGTTTGTTCTAGGTGGATAAAGGCGGTTGAGACTAGTGATGGAAATTCCTCCAATAGATGGTCGAGTTCTACTCTTTAGAATGGCTTGTGATTACAACAGCAAAGTGACCAAGTTTAGCTCTAATGGTAAACTTCAAATGCATATCTAAACATCGCCAAAAGACATATCTCAAGAGCCATAGAAATCATAAACCAAATACTTAGTATTTCTTCTTCACTTCTCCACAATGTTCAAAAGATATAAACCTATATATCTCCTCATTACAGACTCAAACTTCTCTTACTTGCCTTTGATGAGTTGGAGATCAAATGAGGGAGAGGAGGCTGCTTATTTATATATGTTCACTGATCCAAGTGGACATTGGTGACCACTCACCCATTACACCTAGAACTCTAGTCGGTTTCATCTATTTCCTTGTGTATTGTAGCATTTACTATTTTTAGAATTTTTTCGAATCTTGAACTTCCGGAGAAGTTTTGACCACCTAAACGACATTTTTTGAGGTTCGTAGCAGGCTCATAGCCATGGGATTTATAGTCACACTGAAAATCCTGTAGTACTCAGAGATATCTTTCCAAAAAGGTATCATACGTGCCAAATGGAGATAATATGACTAAATTACGACCCTAGGAAGTTTCCTACCCATATAACCCCAACATGACCCACAAACTCTTGGAACTCCATCTCCTAGGATTAGGGTTTTGGTCCTTTAGGGTTTTCCCTTGTTTTTCAATAATAAATAGGCCCTTGACCCTCATTGTAACACAATTTAGATTCATGTAGCTACCACATCTCTTCTCAGAGATAAGCTACCATCTCTCGATCTAGTTTATTTTTATATCTCTATTTAAGCATATTTTAGTTCTTTGATATTAATGAAATGAAGTTTTATTTCTACTGCATATCTATGTATTTGGGTATTTCTGTATTTTTTTGCATTCCTCCATAAGTCTGAAACAATGGTATCACAACCATTTGCTCTTTCTATGTTTTTCTTTGCATGTCCCTAATGAGATCAGGGTATAAGGAGTTAGGGCTCAAACTGGTTGAACCTTTTCAAGACCAACCTCGCAAACCCCGATGGCCTCCTATAGCGGAAGAAAATAAAGACAAGGGGTAGGAGATCCTTTCAAAATATTGCTCGAGCAATCCCTCGAGCGACAAAGGAACACAATGATGGACAGCTTTGCCCATATCCTTCGACGACTACCCACAAACGACACATCTTCATCCAACAGCCCCTCTGGAGCCACCACTCCTTTTAAGGTACAAGTTAACATCGATATTATCATATTTAAGGGCCAGATAGATGCAAAAGCCATATATAAATTGTTAAATCTATTGGAAGGATATTTTTCATTTGATGACTTTTCCAATCACAAAAATATTACTTTTTCACTTCTCAAAGCCGCCCCACATGTCAAGGATTGGTGCGAAACCTAATGTGAACAAAAGGATGAGAGGGAATCCTCACTGTTTTCAGCCACACCCACTTGGATTTCTTTTCGAGATACCATCAAAGAACAATATTACCCTGTCAGGAGCTATGAAGATAAATACATAAAGTGGACCACACTACAGTAGGTAAGGGAACAAGATGTATCAGAGTTCACAAGTGTTTTCCATACCCTTCGCACGAAGCTGGGTATCAAGGATTCTGAGCAAAATTTGGTAGTCAAGTACCACAACTGTCTACAAAATTACATCCAGGACGAGATATAGTTCCTGGACATCTCCTCGCTCAAATGACATGCATATACTCTGTCAAGATTAAGTGGAAGTCTAAATAGAAGAAGAGAGTTTGTATCTGTGAAGCCAAAGCAAGGAAAAGGAACCCCCAAACCATAGAGAAAATGATAAAGTTAATATGGGGCAACCCAAGAGAACCTGCCGAAGCCACAAGCAAAGAAAAACACCATGAATACAAATAACGACACATGAAAATGGTGTGAGTTCCATAAGATCTCCACTCACAACACAAGTGAGTGTCGAGCTAAGCAGTCACTGGTGGCCGAGCGGAAGGCTTCCAAATCAAACGCTTGTTCTGAATTTGAGTCAGAACCCAACAAGGGGAATGAAAAATGGAAGAAGAGCATTGGCTCGGTGCCTAGTTCCATCGTGGCCACCACCAAGATCAAGAAGAATGAGCCTAAATATCTAGACGAGGAGGAACACCTCTTCCACTCATAGATGTGGTTGAAGGGTTCTCTGCTACAATTCGATGTTGATAGCGACAACCATAATAACCTCATTTCAGTAGAGTTTGTGAAGTTTCCGAGCCTACTGACTACAACACATCCACAACCATACACCATCCAGTGGGTTCACCAAGGACGAGATCTTTGCATCAGCCATCAATGTCGCCTTCCCTACAGCATCAAGCCCTTTAGAGATGAGGTACTCTGTGATGTTGATCTTCTTGATGTTTGTGATGTATTATTAGCAAAACCATACTTGGGGAAGCAACATTTTTTTTATGAGTCTAGGCCTCGCTCTCTGATTATTACTTTGGGCAATAAGTTGTACAGGATACCAGAGGTATCCCCGCCTATTGCCATATCTTTGATCACTACAAAGAAATGCAGTAAATATATTTCCCAAACTAGGAAATTTGTTTTCCTTATGATTTTCCCTCAGGAAAAAAAGAAGGTTGTGGCTACGACTTCCAAACAGGTCTCCTCTGCACAACGACAACAGATGGAAAAGCTCATGGAGGAGTACAAGGACATTTTAACCTCACCTATAGGGGTACCTTTCCACTATCAAGTCAAGAATTCCATCGATCTGACCCCGGGTGCACTGCTATCGAATGAACCGATCTAAGAATGCTCTGTTCTAGAGAATGATTAGATCACGAGCCAGATTTAGTATCTATTTTAGAAAGGGCACATCAGGCCAAGATCATAACCCTGTCAGAGCTTGATTGTATTGGTAGAGAAGAAGGATGGGACCTAGAGACTCTCTATTGACTATTGGGCGTTGAACAAGATCACTCTCCTGAATAGATACCTAATCCCATGGCTTGATGGCCTTCCAGACTAGCTCAAGGGGCCAAAATTTTTCAGCAAGATTGACTTGAATTCTAGTTATCAACAAGTGCCTATTGAACCCTCCGATATGTGGAAGATCGCCTTCAAATCCAAGGAAGGCACTTTCCAATGGTTGGTCATGCCTTTCAGGTTGACGAATGGCCCCGCAACCTTCATGAGATTGATGGGCGAAATCTTACGGTCCTTCACAATTTCATTTGTGGTGGTGTATTTGTATGAAATATTGATCCTCAACCAGAGTTGGGAAGAGAATATCCACCATATTCGGTAGGTCCTTCAAACCCTGTGATAACTCAAGTTTTGTGCAAATTTGGAGAAATGTACTTTTGGCATGACCCAGGTTCAATATCTCGGGTGCATCATTGATGAGAGGGGTGTGCATGTGGACCCAACCAAGATACAAGCCGTTCTAGATTGGCCAACACCAACCACTCTAATAGAACTCCGCAACTTTCTAGATCTTTCCAATTTATACTGTAGAGTTGTGTTGGGGTTCTCTCATACCACTTGGGCTTTAAGTCAAGTCACCAAGGGCAGATCGAAATATTTTTTTTTTTGGTCTGAAACCCAATAAAAGGCATTTTCCAAGTTGAACCATTTCCTCTGCTTTGCACCAATGCTCACATTACCAGAATTGTAGCAACCATCTGAGATTAAGACAGACGCCTTTGAGTATGTTATTAGTGCAGTTCTTACTCAATACGGGCATCCAGCGGCTTACCAAAGGCAGACACTTTTAGACGCAGTCTGAAAGTATCCCACTTATGACAAAGAAATGTATTCCATTTTGGAGTTCTATCGTCAATGGAAGCATTATATTATGGGGAAGGAAACGTTCATCCACAGAGACCACTGACCCTTGCAGTTCATACCTATAGGGGAAGTTGCAGAATGATCACCATCAGAAATGGTACACACACCTGCAATAGTTTCATTTGGACATTAAGTAGAAGAACGGAAACACTAATAATGTTGTAGACTGCCTCAACCGACCACCAGTGATGGCACTAGTCACTATGCTTGACTCCTATGGGCACGAGACTTCAAGGTGGTCGCATCTTTACAAGAGTGATCCAAAATTCGCTAGCACATACAAACACTCCTGGAAGGTAGTAAAGTTCCAAATTTTTACCTCCATGATGCATTGTTAGGTCACCTAGGACACATCTAGTTTTCTTCAAGCAAGCATGCCAAGATAATTTGGGAGGTGCACTATAGTCGGATCATTGGACATTTCAGAGCAGAGAAAATAATGGTAGTATTGTAGAAGTATTTTTCTTGGTGGAACCTTCATCAGGATGTTGGGAAGTACATTAGATCCCACACCACCTTCGTTATTGAAAAACCAAACATCAAGAAGCAAGGCGTATATGCTCCTTTGCCTACTCCTTATCAACCTTGGGAATCAATCTCCATGGATTACATGTTAGGCCTGCCTTCTACTAAGCACGGAAACGACTCATTTTTCATGGCCATCGACAGATTCTCTAAGATGACCATTATGGCGGCCTACAAGAAGAGTATCACAGTAGAGGTCATTGCTAAGCTCTTCCTTGAGTGAGTGTGGGTACACTTTGGGATCCCATTGTCCATTATCTCAGATCGTGAAAACAAATTCCTAATGCATTTTGGTAATTTATTTGGTCAATGTTGGATAACAAAATTACTAAGTCTACGACTTTCCACCCCCAAACTAATGGCTAAACAGAGGTTGTCAATAGGAGGATTATACACATTCTACGCATGTACAACTGGAAACATACATGCACATGGGATGAAAGCCTCCCCTATGTTTAGCACAACTGCAATAGATCTCTCCATAGCTCAATGGGCCACAACCCCTTTTAGGTAGGGCTAGGATTTTAGCCACTATGTCCCATTGATGTGGCCATACCATTTGCAGCTACTCAAGAAGATTCAACTCACATCCAGTCCAAAGCTGATAGGGCTAACAACTTCATTGAGCGCATTCAACACATCTGCCAGCATGTCCATGATATATTAGATAGAGCCAATGCTAAGTACAAGCAACGCCATGATCATCATCGAGTGTCACACAAGGTCCAGGTGGGTGACAAAGTTTGTCTACATTTGTAGAAGGAGCACCTCGTTCGACCCCACTGCAAGCGTCACTCGCTCTGATATGGGACATACACCATCACCAAGGTTGTAGTAGACAATGACTTCTAGATCAACATTCCATTGTTCATTGGTTTGCACCCAGTGTTCAATGTAGACCACCTTCGGCGATACTTTCCACCATTGTTGGACACATCCAACATTGCAGAACAACTCACACCAAAAGAGCTAATCCCAAACTACATGGAACATGCCACAATTGATTAGATCACGGACATGCAGATCAAGAATACTCACCAATAGAGGATCTAACTATATCAATTTTTCAAAGCAGGCTAACTCCTTCACGAGGGCAAGTGGTTCACTAGGGATCAGGTTCAACAGAAATTTCCTCACCTCATGGAGGCTCTGCACGCAATGGGGACCATTTCTTCTTAAGGAGGGAGGACTGATCTAGGTGGATATTGGTGGCCAACCGCCTATTCCACCTAGACCTCCATTTGGTTTCATATGTTTCCTTGTTTATTGCAGCATGTACTATTTTTAGAAGTTTTTCAGGTCGTAAACTTCATTAGCTATTTTGACCCCCTAAATGACATTTTTCAGAGTTCTGCAACAAGTCAAAGGCCTTTGAAAACCTTGTATTACTCACAGAGATATTTCAAAAAAAGTATCGTGCGCGCCAAATGAAGATAATATGACCAAGTTACAACCCCGATAAGTTGGTTGCCCAACTAACTTTAATGGGGCCCACAAACTCTTGGTGTTCCATCTCCCGGGGTTAGGGTTTTGGTTTTTTAGGGTTTTCCCTTGTTTTTCGATAATAAATAGGCCTTGAGCCTCATTGTAACAAATTTCAAAGGAATGTAGCTGCCACATCGCTTCTGAGAGATAATATACCATCGCTTGACCTAGTTTATTTTTATTTTTGTATGTAAGCATATTTAAGTTCTTTGATATTAATTAAATCAAGTTTTATTTCTA
>APFE030132836.1:159010-197804 GCA_000404065.3 Pinus taeda
TTGAAATTGTGTAATGAAGCCGCCGGTTTCACTCTCTCATGGTTGTATGTATGCAGCTAAGTAGTGAGAAGTACCTATGTAAACACATATTTACTATTTGATAGCCTACAGTACCTGTGTAATCACGGATTTACTTGTGTTATTTGATAGCCTAAAGTAACTGTATGTAAGCACAAATTTACTTATACTAATTGGTGACATATGTATTCATGAGGCATGGAGCTTGAGACCTTAATTGACGCTCCACTTTTTCTGCATTTTCACCTCCTCACTCTTCCATATATCTATTGGAGATTGTTGCTTAGGATTTTGTGTTGTATCCAACCCTTTGCATCAATTTCCATCCTTTCCTTCCTCCTCTTCATCTATACTACAATAAAAATGTTAAATTGTGTACTTTTATGTGTTGGCCACTAGAACCAATGCATTTCTCTTTGAGAACAGCCATATCTACCAGTGTGTATTTTGATCTATGTGTTTGCTTGATTTTACCTTTGGAAATTGCCATTGAACCAATTACATGACATATGGAGTGCAACAGGAAGCCTTTAGATAATCTTCAAGATCACTCCTCTTGAATGCCCTAGGCACTGGTCTCCTATCAACCCAGAGGTTGTCTCTAGGAGGCTTATATATCGTATGAAAGAAATTGTGTGACTGGAGATAGAAAAATCTAAAATAGTTGGTTCCATCTTTGATCTTGGGATGAAAAACCCGTTGTGATATCTAAGAGATCAGATGGAAACCCAATCTCACCAGTCTTTTCTTTGGTGGATCCATTCAAGGTCCACAAGTGTGCTTATTAGTTTATCTTTCAGTTTTTGTAGATTATCTTGGCTATTGCTATGTATAGTCATTACAATAGATAGATAAAGTTGAGTTCCATTATTTCTCATGGTGTCTACAATTATTTTATTTCTATTTACTTATCAGTCAGTAATTATGTGTTATATTTTATTAGTTCATTTGGTATTTTTTATGTTCCATGAGGGTTTGAGGTTTATTTACTAAAATTTATCTCGAATATTTTATTTGTGCATGAGGGTTATATTGCAGTAAATTAATTTTTTTTCTGGGTTTTCAAGTTTATTCCATATTATTTCTTGTAATTCCAAAACAGAATATTACAGTGGTATCAAAGCTATGCATCTTTCCAACTTGATTATTCGAGGGTTTCATGCATGGAACTTCAATGGGATTTATTCTCACCGTAGCTGGAATTTACATCTTCAGTGGTATTTGGTACCTTATTTGGTTTTATTTTTATTTTCTAGTCGATTGAGTGTGGATCTTCCACATTAGTTCAAGGTTCATTATTTTTTATTAAAACAAAAAAAATCTAGAATTGGTCGATTTCTTGGGTTTTCGATCTACTTAAATATTTGGTACAAAAGATCTATATTTTAATTTCTTTGATTGAAGGATAATATTTTTAGTAGCTCACAAGGGTTTTATGAAGATCAATTTAATTATTACAGTTAAGGATTGTGAAGAAGATCTACTGAGTTTATAGATACTAAGAGATTTTATTATCAAATAATTGTCTTTCAGTTATTTTTTGCAAAATAAGGGTTTATTGCAAAAGAATTTCTTCCACGCCAACTATTGTTTCATTAGATAAAGGGTTTATTATTTTTACTACAGTAGATCGCTTTTCTAGTTATTGTTTGTAGGAAAATTATTTCCCCAAAGGCCAAGATCAATTTTGAGGGTTTATTATTTTTGTTATTACAAAATAAATTCAAGTTAATTTCCAATACCATTCAACTATAATTTTCATAGCCTAGTATTGATCAATTTTATTGAAGGAGCCAAAGGATTTATCATTTGCTCAATTTTTCCTATTTTTTTTATTTTTATTTTGTGGAGGTATTTTTACACAAGGGTTTTATCATCTTCAGTATTCATATAAAATCATTCTTTGTCATTATTTCTTGACCAACAATGAATCAATTATCTTCCTGTAGGAAAATAGGCCCTTTTATTTCTATATCCTTAGCATTTTGAGTGGTCAAAGAGGGGGGCATGAGGTCAAACCGCTTTAGTAGAGGTTCATGAATAAGGAAAAGGGGTTCCATAAGGGAGACACAGCATTTTGCGAAGGTTGAGCAGGGTTTGAAGGGAGGTTGTTTTCATTGTTGGGGATTGAGTTTGTTGGCCATAAAGAGAGGGGACTGGAAACCCCTTGCTTGTTGTAGCTTGAAATATACCAAAATTGCCAACGACATGGTGGCCATTTAAAGGTCATTATCCTTCCCATTAATTATACAATTCTAGAGAGCTCAATTTCTTGACCAAATATGATTTATTTTCTACAATAGAGGATATTTCTGTTCACTTCCATTAAAAACCTCTTCCAACACGTTATATAGTAATAAACTCCACATGGTGTTTGCAAGGATGAAGGTATCAGATTTTAAGGCATGGCATTGTAATTCTCCTGAAGTGCTTAATAAAGAATCTTTGATTTTTCATTTGTTGTTCTATATTTTCTATTGATTATTTTGTCATTAATGTGAAATTTGGTGCAACAGGTGCAATATGTCATCATTGATGTCTTCGATATATTGGCTATCATGGATGCCATGATGTAATTATGAAACCCAAGCTCTAGGGTTTGGACTCTCTAGACGATGTTCACACCCTACTTTTGTTGGTATTTTTGAAGGAGAATATCACTGAGTTTTCCTTGGTGACCCTTACCATCAAATTCTCCTCCTTATTCTCATTTCATTGATATGTGGAGCATCTCGTGGGCTTTCATTATTTGAGAGATATGCTCAGTCAAAGCCCATGATCCTAGGTAGTGGCCCAAACCTAAAGTTTGAATGATGTGGTAGCCAATTTATGTTGTTGTAAGGTTTCAAATTTATTTTGAAATTAAACAAGAAGGTGTGATAAAAGGTTTTATAATTTATTATTATGGAGGGTTATTAAAAGTATTTTTAAATTATTTGAAAATAGAATTTAAAAGTTTTCCCTAATGTTGGCCACCAAAATTAAAGTTAAAATTTTAATATGAATTATATTCCATTCTTGTTGCAAGTTTGTTAACTTTTATAGGGTCTTCGTAAAACTATAAAATGGTATTCTCTCTTCTTTCAAAGGTATGATTAGAGCATGAATTTTGTGATGCTTCTGCAACCTATTAGAGTTTTGGAATTTCTCTTGAAGAAGTTGAAGGTCGTGTGGGGTTTTTCTATTTTGTTTTAGTTTGTGTTGGACACCTAATATGCTAAGGGTTATGGTGTGGAAGTTGAAAAATCAAATGGAGTCCAAGAGACGAGTCATAACAATGTATTATAAATGTATATCTTTGTTAATAGAAATTTAATTCACGTCTTATCTCTCATAATTTTCTATTAATTTTGTGTGTTTAACATGGTATCAAAGTAGGAGAATTTTGGCCCTACTCAAGCCTAAGCCACTTGTTTTTTCGTGGCGTTGCAGATCTATGCTAATCATTCACTCTATGAGCATTTTTCCATCCTGATATCTTTATTGACTATGCATTGTTGCTCCTCGCTATTCTTAATCTTGAATCATAATGCCTTCTGATGCATCTCTGCTTCTCTTTCCACTTGCCTATTTCATTGTTACGTAGATAAACACTCCTTCGCTAAGCACTACCTATGCCATTCTCTACCTGCATGTTGTGAATACACTGCTCAAGATTTATCTAATTTAATTTCAAATTTTATATTTCCTTGGCCCCAACGATAAGCTTCATAATGCTTGTCTTTGTCAAAATTGTTTGTTTATTGATTTGAATTATATCATTATATTTTTTTTCATACATCTCGTTGCATTTGGAGTGGAAAACTGGAGGAATTAGCTCAAGGGTCTGTTTTTACTAGCGGGACCGAGTTTGGTGAAATGGGATCTAAAAGCTTCCGAGAACATTTTGAGGTATAAAATGACGTTTTTTGGGGGTAAAATATTTCTTTTTTTGTGAAACACCTTTCCATTATATTCTACACATAGAGACCTTTTCAATGGCACAAGAATCATGTCAATCAGAGTTTGTATGCAAAAGTTATGCAGCTCAGAAATTGACCTTCCTGTTTTCACACCTATAGTTCAAGAGAATGTCATGCCAGCCCCCATTATTCATGGAAAATGGGCTAGCCATGTGTTTTTGATGTAAAAGACTCTAGAAGAGTCTATTTTGTAACTCTAGTTAAGAGTTAATGTAGTCAAAATTAACGACTACTAGTATATTGAGTTGTGTTATAATTGGGCCACTAGGAGGAAGAGGCATTCCATTGTTTGGAGAGAATTTTGTTCCATAGTTGATCATAGATAGCTAGGAGAGATGGGATGTACAACACACAAAGAGGATCTATCCAGTGTAGCAACTCACGAGCTACAAGCATTACTTTTTTGTACCCGCAACCATATTTCCAGATAGAGAAAGAGAGGGAAGTAGCCTCACCTTCCAGCTGTGTTTTCTCCCTAAAGGGTTTCCAGAGATAATATCTTGTGTCTTATGTGTGTGTGCTTATTTTGTCATTCTCTTGTTTTCTTCATAATTTTAATTTGCATGCATGCACTAATTACACTAAAATCCACATATCTTAAAGTTTAATACTCTGTAATAGTGTAGAATTTTTAGAGTTTTAATATAATATTATTAGATCTATTGTGACAAATTGTCCAATGGCAGTGAAATCCACAGATCTTAAAGTTTAATAAACTATAATAGTGTAGAATTTTTAGAGTTTTAATATAATATTATTAGATTTGTTGTGACAAATTATCCAATAGAACATCCACGGAAGTTTACAGATTAGTTACCCCTGACTTGGCTTGAAGAGAAGTGCATTTCTCATTTTGGTGCTCAATTTCCACTCGGTCTTTGAGAGAATGGCGATGGATGTTGTTGAGAACAAAGGAAATATGTGGAGAGACCTACAAATTGTTTTCTTCTTAGACTATTGTCTTCTCTAAGGTCGCGGGCATTGAGGATGTTGGGTCACGTTTTTTGGTTGAATCCCTTCTTCAACTTTGAAGAAAGAGAATGAGTATCAAAAATATTGACCAACGTTATTATTGTTGTTCACAAAGTTATTTACAATATGATAATAGGTGAAAGAATTATGCATGAGTAGATTTATTCGACGAGCATGTGAATGATCAAAGTTAGTCCAAATCACTTTGAAAATGTTTCTTTAGGGATGTTCATAACTTATGTTTGGTAGGGTGTTGGAATAAGCGCAACCATTAATTTCTTTTCTTTAAAGGTATTTTTGACCCTTATCAAAACCTTGAATGCTAGGATTTTGAGGCACAGAAAACACGACATGCTCTCATGCTTCAGATTTTGGCTGTTATATTTGTAAATAACGTTTGTAGAGCTCTGTCACTGAGATGAAATATCGACTATGTTAAGAAGTGTGAAGTTTTTGTTAGATTGTTGGGTATATGATGTACATATATTGTCTTCCCTATTTCAACAAAGTTCGAACTTTTTTTTAGTGAATATTCTAATTAAATTTCAGCGTTTTATGCCATGTTGACATTAAGCTAATTTGTAGAATTTCCAGAAATACTTTTACGAACCTATCATTTATCATTAGAGACGACGTTAGCATCAATGGAGGTTCTAGAATATTTTTATACATAGAAATTGTGTATCAACGTGACCATCTTACTCCTTGATTATGCGACAACGTGTCAACTTGCTTACTTCTGGTGAGCTTGGAGGTGTGGTAACGCATAACACAAAGTTAGAATTGGTGTTATGGACTCGTGATGAAACAAACAAGTTGAATGGTAAATATGAGTTGTGGCTATAAAGCTAAGCCGTGTTCTCTCATGACATCTTGATGCTTTGGGTGCCCACCATTTATTTTGTTTGGAGTGCCCACTTGCCTACAACACAAACCAAATGCCACATATTCCACCGACCATGGAAATCACGTATTCATTCTGATAGATGAAGACAACCTGAAAGATCTATTTTTGAACGTGGAGTAGGCTTGTTAAATCTTATTGCATTCATCATTTCTTATTCGATAACTCTTATTTCACTCCATAATTTTACTCATAAAGTCGCATGGCTCCTAGATTAAGACTAACATTTGATGAAGATTTGTAGCTGCATTTTTAGTTAAATCCTACCCCCTTTGTTTGTTTGGAGTGTTTGAAAAATGAGTCAAATTGGTGAAGTATTAGAGTTCCTGGAAGACTCTAATACATTATATTGGTCATGATACACTAAATATGAGCAAAACCACTCTTGCTAACATTCAAACATGTTTATAAAATGCACAAGAGAAGATATAATTTTTGCAGCTTGAATGTCAACTACAGCAAGAGGAGCTACAATAGTGTTGTCATTATTTTGAACTTGTTTTGGTTCAGAACAATCCCCTTTTTGATTCTTAAATTGGTTCCCATCAATAGTTAGACATTAATAAAATCAATGACATTGAGGTTGATTCCCATTTTTTATTCTTAAATTGGTTCCCATCAATAGTTAGACATTAATAAAATCAATGACATTGAGGTTGATTCCCATCATGCTTCCAGTTTGAGGGAAATTTTGCATAAAGATGCAGAAGTTCAGTTCCACTTCCCAATCCCATCATTAGACCTTGGGAAGAGATTATCAACAATAGAAACCAAATTGGTCTTGGATATGAAAAGAAGGTTTCTCTTAATACTTAGACTATACACAACAAATCCATTTTCAGAGAGATAGATTTATACAAGAGGGTTCATATTCACCAATTCCAAATCTTGCTCCTTTAAACATTGTCAAATTCCAACACTGTAATTGAGTTGGCCATGTGAAATATCAATTTTTTTTATCTTCATCCATGTAAGCATTGTGGTTAGCACACTCATCATTCAAACAAATGCTTAAAAGACTATTGGAGACAAGGCTAGAGAAATGCATTTAATAAATTGGTATTTTTTAATACTATTTTTTTAAGTACTAGTTTCACTTTATAATAGAAGGAATGTGTCATTTTATTTATATTCGTGCACTATTGTGGGTATGAGTAACTTGTCTCAATCATATGTTATTATCCATCTCTGCTATTTTGTGTTGAATTCTAGTTTCTGACTAACTATTTACTCAAAAATCTGTCTTTTAATGTCATTTAACAAATAATGATATGTTGTGAACTATTTACTCATATTCTTATTTAATTATTCGGATTGTTGATTTAATAATCAATATCATTTTGTGAACTACTTCCTAAGTGTTATCAGTTGATTATTTTAATTAACAGGTCTCTGAATAGAATATGTTTTGGTATTCATAATATCAGTTAATTGAACTATTTCGTTAGCTTGATATTCATTATAAGCGAAACATATTTACATACCAAATCATTTAAATATATTGCTCTTGGTTGGGTTAGATCTATACCTGGCTACTTGGGATAGGATTAGGATTTAGTTCCTTTTTCTTGCATTTTAGAATTAGTTTGCATTTAGATTAATTCTACATTTCTAGAAATCCTCTTTTGAGGAAAAAATTTAAATTGGTTTGGTTGTTCCAAAAAAAAAACTTAAGGATCATTCTTCTTGCCTGATCAACTCGAAGAATTGATCTGATGGGCCTAGCTATTAGTAATTAGAGATATATTTAAAGCTGATAGTGGTTGGGAGAAGGTAACTGGACCTAATTGAACAAGTTGGAGCCACTAACGCAAATGGAAAACGAGTTGTTTTAAGGTCTGTATTAGGTGGTTATCCCCAATGTTGTGGCAGTGATTTTCGAAGCCATAACAGGTCCTTGGTTTGTTCAGTGTTGAAGCAAATTTTATAATATTTTATGGTATATTTACATTACTGCTAAATTCAGATTACTGACACTGAAATCTAATATGTATGGATGGTATCATTTAGTGTGGATGTTAAGAAGGATTTGGTTGCAAACATTGTTAGGGTTGAAGCATGCACTTCTTAGTTTTAGGGAATAATTTTGTGATTTTGTTGATTTGGCACCAATTAGAAATAAATCTTACCTTTGTATCTCTTGGTTGAACTGGCAACTCCCTTCTTATACTACTTAAATGTACAACTCTAAACTAGGTCATGTAATTAGAGGAAAATCTAGAAGGTTGTATCAAGAGACAATACCTCCTCCCTCTTCTTCCTTGTATCTACATGTAGTGATGTGTTGCCTTTTATGTTAGGTAGCATAACTACTATTGGGTTAGCTTGAAGTAGTTACTTCACCACATCCAAGAAGTTGGCTCCTTTGGCTTCCATGTGCATTATTGTCTGGCCCTCTCTTTATTTCTTTATTTTTTTCAAGCCGTTTGTGGATCCTTTGCTAATATAGCTCTCACAATATCTATGTAACAACATATGGCAGCCAAATGCAATGCATTCTTGTCATTGCTTCTAGAAATCCCTATAAACTGGTTGTCTCTAGTAAGAAGTTCATTGACCACCTCAACATGTCCCTTAGTTGTAGTAGAAATTAGAGGCGTGGCATTTGAAAAATCCAATGTTTTTCTGAGATCAGGGTTGTGGTTCAAAATCTCCTTAACAACATCTGTGTACAACTTACCAGTAAACTTCAAATTTATCAGTGAACTTTGTATGAATGAATTACATTGCATATCTGTATATCAACATTCATAATATGTGATCCAAGAAACCAATCCAACCTCAACATATCACAAAATGAATTCCACTATTTAGTTGTCCATAAATAACATGCATCAAAAGAGAAAATGGCATAAATGTTTCTCACATGGCATGTCAGATAAATAATCAAGGAGAGAAATAAGATAAGAATTTGATTTTGTATGCATTATTGTTTTGAAATTTGACCTAAGTTTTTTTTTTGAGCGGGTTGTGAAGGGAGAGTATGAGTATCATTTCTCCTAATGTGTCTCTCCAACGACACCCAGTAGCACATAATAATCATGGAATCTTGCTAGTCCATATGGCGATGCTAAATCACCTTGAAATTGAGATCATGAGGTGGTTGTAGTGCATGCTTTATTTGGTAGAGAGGTAGTCTTTTGCTTGAAGGTTGGTTTTCTTGCTTTTATTTCATCTGTTTGACAGATGATGGCGGCTATAGGTTTTCGTTTCACCTTTTTCTATCAATGCTGAATCATGTTCCCAAGACACAAAGTGGTGAAGTAAATTATGTTCTCTATTGTGGAATTCATTGATTATGATTGTATACACATTTAGCCAACCTCTTTACCCAATGAAAGCCTTTTGTGATGAGAATGCACAAGGACCAAATGCCAACAACCTCGGGTGTTTAGATAGGAGCATGGCATGAATATTATTCACAATTATTTTCTCCAACAACACATAAGCTAGAGAGTTGGTTAAACTCAGTATTAGGGGTTGTCTCTATCAAAAGTGTGTTGTGTGGATTTTTAAAGGCATGTGGTCTGTGGTTGGCATTGTCCATGCACTTGGCATGAAGATGTGATCTGGTACAAATCATGGGAAAGGAACATATTGAATCTTGGCTCCATTTATTTCTTTACATATACTAGCAATTTTTGAAATAATAACTTGGCACTCGGAATGCATAGTGTTGCCATGAATTCTACCACCCCTAAAATGCTTACATTGAAGAACCTACTTGTGTTGATTCTCTCAATATCCTAAATGGGACACCAAAAAATATAAATATAAGAATGTAGCATGAATTAACAATTTTGTAAAACAATTTTGAGTTCCACATAATAATAAGTGATAGGAATTTTGGGTTTATTAATTATTTGGGATTATTCACCTAAAATGTTATGGCAATTTTTTTTAATAGTACTAGACTACAGTCTGAATCTCTATCTATGGTGTTTAAGTGAACTTAGAAGAAGTATTCTAGAAAAAAACATGGGCTATATATATGTAGCAACCATTAGAGCACATTTTTGTAGAGTTATTATTATTATTTGTGTTTACTCAAAGGGTTAGAATGTGAAACAAGGTTAAGCAAAATGATCTAATAGAAAAGAGACGAGGATCCTTTTAAAAAACTTGAAATTTATCATCAACACCATAAACAACATGTGTATAGAGACTTTGATCCTAACAATATGATAATGTAGAAGGAAAGGAAAAATTATATTTATAGTTGATGATAGAAGTAAAAATATAGCTTGTTACATAGCAACTGAGAACAACACACGTGAATACACAAGGACCATAACACTTTCATAGATCGCTTTAGTGGTAGATCATAAGAATTTCAGACACATCTAGTTGTTGCAACAACTACACAACTAGTGCATTATTTTTTTCACTTCCTAAGCTTACAAAAAGGGTGAACAACCCCCTCCACTTGGCACAAAACTGCGAGAAGCTAAAAAACAATTGTGTTAAAATTGTAAACTAGGGAAAAATTTCAATTTGAACAACTCATTTGGAGAATATAATTGTTTCATTAAATTCCTCTTTTCAAGAGGACCAAAATCGACCTAAAGATCATCAAATTTGGACAAGTAAAAGTGGGTTTTTGAATTTATTCTCTAAAAAAATTATCAAAGTCATCCTTATCTCTATGTCATCTCATCAAACCCAACTGAAATGTATCTTCACCCATCTCCTTACTATATAAATAGATATGTCCTCCTATCTCATAGGCATCGGTGGAAAATGATATCTCTTAGGCAGTGAGGCTTAAGGACGACTGCTTTGGTCAGGGTTCTGGTCTCAACAGGTTCGAGTTTAGGAGTAGAACTACGTTGTGGTTTAGGACATGTTTGTGGATGGGTTATGACTTGTTTTTCATGGGTTTATCTCTCAGCAAGAAGGCCGTAGCTAGGAGACCCTCTTATAGTTGGGTCGCAGGACTAGAAACAACCACTCAAGAGGCCGAGTTGTTGTAGCAGCCGCAAACATAACATTCTAGTAACCTAGTCATTGTTGGAGGTGATTTGGATACCTTAAAGGAGGCCATATCAGTAGCGAAGTATAGTTTCCTTGTTTAGAGTGTTAGCCGCATTGTTTGAATGCCTTCAAGTTATACAGAAGGGCTTAAGCATCATGACACTGAATCCCTATCGAAGATCCACCGACATAATGTCGACAATGGATTTCCTATGGTCCTTGCCCAGCCTCTAGAGCCAGTAAAGGACAAAATCATGAACAATAAGGAAGGTCATAGTTGAAAGAATGAATTTTGATCCTTAGACTCTAGTGATCAACGATTTCCCTAATCAGATCCACCTTCTTCTATTTCCCTAACTACATGATTGATTGGGTCTTCGAGTAGTGTTATCAGATCTTTATATTGGCAAGTCATTCTGACTCTAAATCATTGTACACTCTCTCGGTTGGATATTTAATTTTAATAATAAGAATATTTAATCAAGGGTTTTTTCATTTTGGGATTTTTTTTTGTTTTAGCTAATTTTGTGTTCTCTTGTCTTGGCTTGTCTTTTGTGATTATGGTTTATGTTCTTTTTTCAGTTGCTTTCAACATATTAATGACTTATGTGATTGAAATTTAATGGTGAGTTGGACTAATATGCCTCTCTCAAATAACTGATCTAAAAAAAAATGTCAACTAAAAATTAAAATAGTTTCAGAGCTTAAGTGAAGTCAAGCCCAAGAAAGAGTATAAGAAGAAGTCACTAAAGGTGTATCAAAAGCAGATCTAACAACCTCTGTCTGAAATTGCCTTTGACATGTAAAGAAAAGTCAAGGCATGAATCAATCAAGGGTTTATGATTAAATTACATTGCAGACTTAGACCCTTATTTGGACCAACATCCAGCCTAGGATTTTGTTTCCTTTACATGCATCTATCATGTCTCTCTATTGCATAACTCATCTTTGTGCATATGAGCATATGCAGGGAAATATAAATTTCACAGAACGATGATTGGCTTGGTCTCAAGGGTTACTTTGACAGCTGGGTATTTTTTTTTGTGGCTGAGAGCCATATCTAAACTATTTGCATACAGATCCAACTCTGAGCACAGGAAGACCGAGTTTATGTCAAAGACGATACCCAATATCTCTGAGTTGGAGGACTGAGTTTCTCACTGTAAAATTATCATAAAGAGGGGTCTAGTTACTTCCCTCTATTTTTGGTTGAGTTGAGCAAATTGAAGGGCCAGAATATTCATCCTTCTTGAGCAAAGAACTACTCGATTGGAAGTAAAATTGACACATCTTACTACGAGAATATCGTATATAAATTTTGTAATTGATGCTATGAAATTGTAATGGTAATCTTCAACACTCGAACGATGTGACAAGTTAGAGATTGTATGATGCTAATTGTATCTTCCAAGATAAGCACACAACATGGTTGAATGATCTTTAAGCATGTTCTGTTTTCTTACAATGAAGAGTTTTGGTACACTTCTATTATCTGATCTAGATTATAGAGATGTGATGAAATATAATCCTAAATTTTTTTAGTCTTGTTTTGGAGTAAATTATGAGAAAGTCTCTTATGCTCTGAAGCTTGCAATTATGATGGTAGCATGATGCTAAACCTTTTGGAATCTCAGTTTCATAGCTTATTATGTAAAGGAACTTTATATGATTCCTAATCCCTAAAGATCGTTGAATCAAGGAATATCCCCTAGCTCAGTTGCTGATCTGAACAATGTTTAGAATCTGGTCAAGGTAATGAGCTGCAATAATATGGTTCATTGAAGTTGTCACATTAAATGCATTGAATCAACATTGCTTTCCATCACTTTGCTCCTATAGATCTGCGTCCATTTCAGCTGCCGAAGTTATAGCAAGGCGATGGTATGACAACTTCACATTATATATATGTGTGTGTTGAAACTGTGTGTGTATTAGTAGGCTTTGTGCCTTTTGAGAAGCATACCAGTAAGGTTTTGTCAATTGGAGTTTAGTGAGATCAAGCTTGTTGCAGAAATTGGCTTGTTGCAGAAATTGGCTTACTGTCTAAGCTAGGATTTTCTTAATAATGTGCTACTAGCTGAGGTTGGAGGCATAGGCTATGTAGAAAAATGTTTCCCAAGATATAAATAATGTGTTGTATGGAAGTCTTGTCAAGAATTTTGTGTATCTTATCTTGCTGATATCTTGGTAAAGACATTTTGATATTCAAGAAAGTCTCTCCTTTAGGCACTCTGTTAGCAACAAGGAATTCTCAATAAGGGTTTTTTCCTTCAATTATAGAGGACATATTTGTGACAATTTTCATGCTACTAAGGCTTGCCTCTTGAGCAGAAGCAATGCAAAAATGATAGGGCTGTCTCATAGAGATAAAATTGTTGATGCACTAGATAATAGATAATGGATGTGATTGGGATGAAATGGAACAAATGAAGAGAGGTAACAAGAGCAACAACAGAAGTGGATGTAGTGGATAGTTAAAGTGGGTGTGTTAGAAAAAACAATGGATTGCAAAAAGCCACCTGCAACAATGGTGTAATTTAGAATGTTGTCCAGTTTCATATGGCATCAAATGGAACATAAAAACCTATGTTAAAGTTGTATGTAGCATCATCCCTATGTATGACAACTCAACATATATAGCTCAACATCTTTTATGGTTTCTTTGTTAGACCAGTGTTATGTATGACATCATTATAATCTAGTAGCAAAATATTATAGCCCGATGAATTGGTGACAATATTATAGTCTTGTTGAAAAATGAAATTGTGAACCAGAGAAACATGAATTTTGGATAGCTTATATAAAGAAGCTACAAAGATTTGTCATGTGGTCTGTTGGAAGACAAATTACGGAAACAAAGTATTATGGTGCTAGCAACATGGCTGCTAATTTGGAAGATGTGGTTGTCGAAAGCCAATCAATTACAGCGGAAGATTCAAAGTCACATTATTCTATCAAAAATAACTCTAGGGAAACTTTTCAATTGAGTTTTAAAGTGGGCAGTTCGGCATTATTTAACTCAATTTCTTTGCCTACAAGTTCTGTCAATGGCACTTGGTTATTGTCTTCTAAAATTTCAAAAGTGTTACTATGAAAAAAAATGTTGTGGTATATGACATATATAAAATGGAAATTGAAGAAATGATTGTCGAATGGAAGCATGTTTAAACTTTAGTGACCAAATGCTTCTTCTTAAATTTAGAATTTTCAGGGAATGGTGGAAAGAAGAACAACTTATTTTATCTTCTATGAAAGGTCATGGAAAGCACCATTAAATTGATGGCTTCTTTGATAGTGTGTGTCCACAATCTTATCCATTCCAATGTTCATTACCTGGTATATTTTCAATTGAAATACATGAGAAGTAAGTTTTACTGATTTAATTTTTATGTTGGAAAGGTTTGGCACTAAAAATTCATTTTCTAATGGAGCAATTTTTTGTTTGTCAGTGTATTTGTAATATATTCTTAGTCTCTATTTGGAAAACCAAAATAGTGTAATGGAAAATATCATTTAAAGTGGAATGGGAAAACAATCACAATTCAATTTTCTTTATTTGCATCAATGAAATCCCAAGAGTTCAAAATAGTGCAAAATATTTCACATCAGAAAAGGGAGAATTTCAAGGCAGGATAGTGGTAATTGGGTACCATCATTTTGTAGTCTCCACACATTGTATCCAAGAGCCTACTGCATAAACTCCTTACCATCTATTACAAACCCACAAATGGCATGCATGAATATTTGGAGGGAAGGAAGACACAAAGGAAATTATCCCCATGCTTGTAAAAGTACAACCAGATTTAAAAAATATAAATATTGCAGCTAAATGCAAGTTATTTTAAAATAAAGGTTTTATTTAGGATTTAAGTTCAAAAGGTGTTGTTTTACTACCAGGTTCAATCCACTTTGTCTTACAACCACACAGACAAGTAGTAGATTAAATTGATAGTTCTAAACAATATTTTTGTAACTCATTTGGTTGTTCCAAGATGCCTAAGACTTTCTACATGAGTTTATAAGCATGGAAAAGCCAAAATGAAAGGAAAGAAAATAGAAAATATAGATGGAAAATAAGGCTTCTTAATTGAATATTGTGCATCAAAATAATTTATATAACAAAAAAAAATGTCATGTGTTGGGAGAAACTAAACCTCTAAAAAAATGTTGCATCACTTTGCAAATTGTAGCCTCATCAGCAACTCCAGTCTTTAGACTTTCCAATAATTCTTTAGACTTCCAAAATAGTTTTCTTCCCATGGATTCCTCACTTCCACAAGATATCCTTTGAACACAATCAAATTCCTTCATGAAGGATCCCCTATCCAAATTAGGGGCCCAATGCTGAAACACATTCTTCACCCACCCTAACAGTTTTGATATCCTCTTAAAGGCCCTACACTTGAAAATAATTTCAGATGACCCTATACCACCCTTAAGACTAGTATCGATGCTTATTTGTCTGACACGAATTGCAGAATCTGTGTGCGTCTAATGGGAATAAGTATCACAGCCCACCCATCAGAAAGTATTCACTTCAAAGTCAAATTTATTGCAAATAACACACATGCAAAGGCTACAGAATCCACTCTTGGTGCTACAAATTTCACAGGTACAATCATCTACAGGAAGTTGACTCTGGCATGCTATATTTCTACATCGTTTGTGGGAAATATGTCAATGAGGACCGTTTGAGTGGCACTGATATCTGGATGCAAGAAGGCTTGAACCCTTGTTTTTATAAAAATGAATACTTCTGGCTTAACTTAGACATCTCAAGTGGGTGTAAGATCACTCATGCCTTGCACAATAATTTGCAAAAGGGTAAATTATTCCCTGTGCTAAAGACCTTTTGTGCCTTCAAGGATCACCTAAATATCTAATTTCAGATCTTCCTGAAATTCCTTTCGTTGTTCATGCATTCTCTCTTCCATTACATCAATGCCTCCCGCTACTACATCTCAAAGCAAGATCTGATTTGAATTGCATACTCTATGTATTATTTTCTTCTTTGCTGGTTCACGCGTGTCTGCTCAGTAGGCCATGTTTCCCATGAGCTTTCACTCGATGAGGGAGACTCACACGCATTGTCGGGATGGGAAATAGCCCTCTTAGGTCTGTTGATCCACAAGCTTCAAATGATGTAAGGGAAAGACAGGTCTATAGGCCAGGAGTCTTAGATTGTTGCCAAGGTGGAGGCAATTTTTTGTTGATTTATTGAAAGGATTCTCTAGAAGAGGTCCCCATGAAATAAATGGACTTCTCTTTTAGTCTGAGTGTAGCTTCGGTTTTCATTTGCACTATAGAAATGCAGTCAACTATCTGTTTCAGAAAAAGCGATTATAAAGTCAAAACCTACTTAAACCTGTGCATATCACACAGGCCTATTTGACCCGTTGAATACCCCTCACCAGCCTCGAGTCCCTTAGACTCGGCCAAAGTTTCTCCAGATGCTGAGAGCATATATTTTATGCTATGGATCTATTGCTACAAAATTACAAATGCATCATGGTTAGGTTAGGTTGAACCATAAAATAATGAAAGTTTTGCGATTTAAGAGCTCACGGGAAAGTGCAGCTACCCATTTGGTCTGCATTGTTAAATGAAAATAATCTACCAGTAAATACATAGATTCATACTGCATGTATAAATTGAAAGATTGTAAAGGCCAAACTTCATCTACGCAAGAAACATAGGCAAGGATTTCCAACAATATCGTGTTCTCCGGGGCTTGCTCAATCTTTGCCTTGGGAAATGAAAAATAGGAAAAGGAAGCCGAGACAGTTGACCTTCGAACCACCTCGGATATTTAACCTCTATAAATTAAATAAATATTAACACAAACTTATAATACATTCAACCTACACTTCAACAACCCCACCCAACAGAAAACTTGAAGAAAAGGAAAGAAATGAAGCGAAACTCTACCTCACAGTCACACGTTATGCACATGAAGAATTAATGGCCAATATCAAATGAAGCCACCAGAATTAAACCCTGTAACTTTCGCACCATCCCCAAATAAAAATAACAATAATATTTTCCAGGCACCTACAAAATCGCAGGTTAATGATTGATTTCAAATTAAGGCTCCATAATTCAACCCTGTACCTTTTGCGCCATCCCAAAATAAAAATAACAATAATATTTGATCCGCTCCCATCCCTGTAACTAAATTCATTAATTTGATATTCTTCTTCTTCCTCCTCTTTAGAGCCCAGAATTGTAAGGTGTGTAACTAACTTCATTAATTCGATAGGGAGGTAAGGCTCAACATGAATTTTTGTTTTTTTTCATTTTGGTTGAGTCGAAGGAGGGGTATCGATTGCAAGTCTATCTAGAGGTCTTGAGAAAGGTGAAGGGGAATGGATTTTACATCCTATTGTAAGGCCTTCTATTCCACCATTTGAGGTGCTAAAGGGCATTGACATTAAGGAACTTGGTACTCATCACAACCCATTGCATCACAACCCATTGCAAGAATATGCAAAAGTTTTGTTTATTGTGAGAGAGAATTTTGGTGGAACAAAGGGACAAGACACTTGTATTCTATTGAATGACCATATCAAGAGAGGAAGGAGCCATGTAGGATCTGTTGTTTCAACTTCTTGAACTGGCATGCACTTTTCTTTCTTTCTGGATGATGGCCATTATCTAGTAATTATGTGCATTGGGATAATTATAGTATCATAATATCATAAATAAAAGAGATAAATCATTCAATTTATGCTTTCCTTTTGTCATTAACACTTGACTTGTTCATTAGCACACTAACACAACAATGAAAAAAATAAAAGAAGAAGATGACCAAAAGAGTAACAAGTAGCTTTATTGTGAACATGAATCAAAACCAAGCACAAAAGGCATGCAATAAAGTAATCCATCTCTTACTTTAAAGATTATTTATCATTCCTCGTGCCTTTGGAATGGAAAATAAGGCTTCATTACTTCTTGTTGAATTTGAGAGAGATACTTTACCTCTACATGCACATGAGCCTAAGATGACTTGGTGAGGTTATTTAACTAAGCTCCTTAAGGTCAATGGGTGTTGATCCTAGATTTGTGCTACATGCCTATGACAATTTTAGAGTCGTTATCAAGGATATTACATAAAATCATGATTACATATATAAAGATCATATAAGTCACTAACATACCTTGAGGTAAATGGGTTGTTAGTCCAACGCTTTATAAGTATTATGACTAAGTAATGACATTAACTTAGTTAGAAGGTAAATTTTTCCTTATTTCTTCACACCCTCACCCTCCCCCCCACACTTCAAATGATAGAGCAAATAAGAAAGCATTGACACCCTTATTCTTGTGAAAATGAGAAGAATAGGTACTTGACTAGATAGACCTCCCCTCCTTACTTCCTAGAGCATTCACTCACCTTACTAAAATGGTTAAATTATACTTTAGTTTCTCCTTTCATCATACTCACATTCTTGTGAGGGTGGAGAGGACCTCCATGTTTTCTCCCTGGCATAAAATATACTTTAATGAACTCTATCTAATGATATGTTCCTATATTGATCCGTTTTGTGTGTGAATGAGGTACTCTCTACTTTCTCATGGTTAATGAAGAATATGAGTGAGAATACTCAAAGCCCTTGTTAAAGTGAAGAGACTAAGTGATGAAGAGAAAGAGAATGGTGTTTGGTGATGGGAAGGGCATATTGAAGGTCAAGAGCTACATTGGAGGTTCACTTGTGACTTATTTCTTAATCTAAGGTTCATTTGTCATCTTGTTTGATATTAGGGTGTTTATCATTACACGGTATTGTTTTATGGTCTCATAGGGTAGGTGTGATTAGCTCCACCATTCATACATGAGTGTTTTTATGGGCAATAGGATAGTATGGTGCCCAACAGCAGGGGAGAGTATGTTGGCCTTGATTAGTATGGGTAGGGAATTGAAAATATAGAATGGAGGCTTTTCAAACCAAAATAAAATTGTTGTGAATATCAAAAGTTCCTACAAAAAAGAAGGGAAATTTTTTAATTAAATCAACATTTCATATCAATTTAGAATTTTATATATGTTGAAGGTTGGACTTTGATCATTGATATTTCTATGGTCTTTTTTTCCATCAAATTTATATATCCTAAGGAAACACACTAGGAAAATCCCCTCATTCTAAAGATGGTACCTCAGATAAAATGGATTCTTTGGGGATCAAGTCTAATACAACAATATAATTATTAAGGGCTCAACATGTCACTTGCGAGAAATTATCCTAGGTGAGAATGAAAACACTTCTCTCACCCATATAGACTAGACCTAATTGACTAATATTGTTATGCTCTATTTAAACTATCAAACCAGAACGTGATGAGTTTTATCTCGATGATTAAACCACAACTCTGTAGATCAAAGAAAGAATATTGAATACACAAAACAATTTGGCAAAATCTAATAAAATTTCATTCCTAAAAAATAACACAAAGTTGTAAATTATATATAGTAATGCGATGAATGTTGGCCTTGGGCACACAAACTGAAAGAATACAATCTTATTTATGGATGGAGGGAGGGGCTAAGGAAACCATAGCTAGTATAAGAGAAAATGTTTAGTTAGTTGACTCTAAAGATGATCCTCCTTAAGGTTAGCATATCTTTGATTACTATGGTTATTGTCACGTTATCGATGGAAATTTTGGGATTCCCATTAACCACACTAAGGGGTCCTACTCTCAATACTCATAAAATTGGGGTTTTGAGCTCATGGTGGAAAGAAAAATCATTTCATTACATGTGTTATAAGTTGTTGGGATGAGTTATAAAGATCAATATGGATTTGGTAAATGGGAAGCTCTTCATGTCGTTCAATCAGCGAAGGCAACGAAGTAGCAAGTTGCAATTAATGAAGACTGTGTCATTTTTTTTGTAAAATGGCAAATCATTTATATTAATTGAGCAATAAAAATTATACATCATATTTGATACCTACTAGTCTGCCACTAGGGAAATCGGCCGAGTAGCATAGCAATACAAAGTTTGTCCATATAAATTGTGTGAACTAGATAACAAAACCTAGCAGATAATGTAGCCAAAAATAGTTTAATGATTTGCAAACTAAACCATAGCTAAAAACACCTATGATCATAACTAGTCTACTACTACCATATATAGAAAAAAAGAGATTAAGAACATCTACTTCAATGAAGAATAGACTTGGATAGTGTTAGGTATATCACTCTCCTTATAGAAGGTGGAGAACTCAAGGTCTGCCAACTTCTTTGTTGGGATTGACACTTTTTCAATCAGCTTCCTTGAGTGCCATTTCATTTCATCAATATATAAAAGGGTCTTTGTTTTGTTTTTGAGCATTATAATAGAACTTTTCTCATTATGGTTTAAATTTCCACAATTTGCAAGTATCTTGTTTATTTAGTCCTAGTGTTTCCAATATCTGGCACCCACTCACCAACCTCTTCTTCTAGATCAACATCAATGATGAAACATCATTCAATTCTAGCCTCTTACTCTTCTTGTTCAATTTCCTTTCAAATTTGAGGAGGGGTGGAGTGCATATAAACAAGAAGAAACCTTTCTACCAAATGTTGGGCCCACGAGTTGGAGAGATTGAACTAATTCTTCCTTTCCCTGCAATCTCCAGAATGACTAATATGAACCATAGTTGTAGAAGGACCAACTTATAACACTAAAAATGAGGAGGGAGAAGAGCTTAAGCACAAATCACTAAAAGAAGGTTTACGCAAGGAGCCAAGGAGAGAGGTAAGGAGTCAAGAACTGAAGAAGGATGAAAAAAAATGACCCCACATAGGAAACACAAGAGGAGACTAAAAGAATACCTATTGAAACAATAAACAAAAAAGATCTTCTCTAAGCACAATCCAAAGGAAATAATGGGTTAAACATAGTAAATTGACTAAAAGTTCAAAATGAGGCCTCAAAGGAATAACTTCCACGTAAAAGAATCCAAACAAATAAATAAAATAGAAAGAGAGACAAAAGAGAGAAAACTAAAGGGGATAGAAGTAAATAAAGAGAAATACCTAGTGATAAACTACAAGGTTAACCGAAACCTGAAAACATATCCTTAGGCTCTAAAGTTATCACTTAGTTTATAAGCTTGTGCTAACCACTCAAATGACAGGTTTCATTGCCAAGGGGAAGGAAATTTGATTGTGCTCTTTCTTCTAGACATATTTCTTTTGTATTTATAGTATCAAAATGAAGATATTATTTCCATGTGTGTTGTAAACCCAAAAAATTAAACTAGAAAGGAACATAATGAAATTCTAGATAACAAAAAATATTTGTATCTTGGATAACCAACCACGAAATATGAAAATGACCTCAATTAACCAAAAAATAGGGGGGTTTTCCCCGAATTTATATAGAAATTTATATGTCATTGTGTTGGAGCTCTTGTCTTTGCCATGAAACCAATCCAAACAAGCACCTAAGTTGTGAAATAATGACTCCTAGATGAGTGAGTCACCATGTGAAACCATATAGATATTACCATAATTCCAAGGAGATATTCCTTATAATCGTAGAAAGGTTTTGAATGCATGTATCAAGTGGTAGAAGGAATATACAACTATTTCCCTAACCCACCACATACCATTGAAACTCCTATATCATCCATGATTGTCACCCACCATGGGAAAAGAAGGCCATGTCATTAAAAAGGATTCATGTATCACAGAGGGAATATTATGTACTCCGCTTGACTCCATTTGCATCATTGCTCATTTAAAAAAAAAATGAGTTAGAGGAATGTAAAGCTATTGCTATCAGAGTTCCTAGGGTGCCATCTAGTTGTTTTAGACTGTGTTTGCATGTGCTACTAGAGGAAGCTACAGGAGGGTCTAAACTGCTACAGGAAGGTTGAGAAGGAGCTACAAGAGAGAATTGAAGGGTGAAAGAGAGTGACAATGACTTGAAATTGTCTTCAACCATCATGCACATACAAAGTTATTTGGGAAATGAGTAAGTGGCTTCCTCCCTCGATGATTTCCATACAATTACATAAGAAATTATGCTTGAAGTTGGTAACTTGTAATAGAAAATTGAGTAGTAGGTTTTTTGGAAATTATTGTGTGTAAAGGGAAGCTAGTGATAAAGAAAACAAATTTTTTTTAATATAAATTCTAGCAGCCTTCTCCCTCACTGATAAAATGTAGGTTTAACATTGTTTCTGCCACTGACATTTCTCTTAAGAAAAATTAATTTCCCACCTAAGTAACACCAAGAAGGGGCAATATAAGAAATGTGGGGAGGTTTAATAGAAGAGAACCTGTAGACACCAAGAGAATTCACCAACACCCTCCTGTAGTGACCATTTTTAGAAAGCATCAATGGTTGGGCTGCTTTGAACTATTTAAAGGGTATGATGATGATATCACTCATGAATTCTTAATCGCATTTCATCCTCAATGCAAAGATAGTGCCATTATTTTTATCAGAGGATTGGCCATCTCCTTAAGTCCTAAAACCATAAGTAGAGTGGCCACCTTACCCTTAGGGGTTCGATGGAGCAAGGAGGAGAAGGCAGGAAAAGTTACATCCACGAATAAATTTTTCATTCAAAGAGAGAAACCCATAGAAGATAAGAATGGAGAAAGAAGAGAAATCCTACCTTACCCCCAGGATGAGGTGGCTTATCACATTCTCGAATATACATCTTGTGAAGGGAGATTGAGTGTGGTATATTACCACCATTTTAGGCTACTCCTTGAGTTAAGATTCACTACATAATTCCCTCTCCCTCAAAGACTTAGTGTTCTCCATTTCCTCCTACAATAAATCAATGAACTGAGCCAAAAGGTGAGGGAAGGAAAGCATCAACACATAGCCCACTATGGCCTCATTAATTTAATTGTGATGGATGCTATGGGCCACTTAAGGAACCCTATCTTATGGAATTATTTTGTGGAAATGGATAGAGAGGTATTCATTGAAACCCAAGCCATCACACTTGGAGAAACACCAGCCTCTAGAACTATAGGTAGGGGAGGAAAAACAAAGGAAGACAAGGTATGAAAAACAGAGGAAGAAGAGGTAGCAGGAAAAGCAGAGGAAGACTTAAGGAACCCTATCTTATGGAATTATTTTGTGGACATGGATAGAGAGGTATTCATTGAAACCCAAGTCATCACACTTGGAGAAACACCAACCTCTAGAACTAGAGGTAGGGGAGGGAAAACAAAGGAAGACGAGGCAGGAAAAATAGAGGAAGAAGAGGTAGTAGGAAAAGCAGAGGAAGAATAAGAATAAGCTAAGCAAGAAGAAGGAGAGAAACAAATACCATAAGAAATAAGCCCTGAGCAGACTTTTAAGCCCAAAGAAACATAGAAGACAAGACATCACCCAAGTCTCTCTCCAAGGAATACTGAGCAAGAAGTGGCTGCAACATTGGCTGTATTAAGCACACCTGTCAAGCCCAAAAAGAAGTAGACAAGGCAAGGTCCCTTATATTTCAAAACAAGGAAGAGCACCAAGATTAGATAGGGGAAACTACAAGCTCCTTCGTACGTCCCTATCACTTTTTAGGAGTCACTCTATAAAAAGGATGAAATGGGGCCTAGTGATGGAAAAACAGAGGAGATTACCTCTCCTAAGGGAAAAACCAAACCACCTATGACATATGGGAGAATTCCCACCACCAAGGCAATGACCTTCAAGAAACCTAAGACACAAACTTCTCTTGAGAAACAAGGGTTTCTATAGGAGAAACATGGGATGTTACAGGAGTAGGAAAAGGAACTACAGGAAGGAGTAACCACCTCAAAAGTAGATGAAGAAGGACTCCAAGAGCTTCAAGAGTTTGATCACAACCCATTCTAGAATCCTACTACAAGTTATTTGAGGAAGGTAGGATTACACCCTAGAAGTTCATCATACCACTCTTCTTTGTATTAGAAAAGGAAAGAGGAAGGACACATACATGGACGTAGATTGTCAAATCAAAAAATTTGGAAGATGTGGGCATAATGGAGGAAAATATCACTGAAATGGGAAAGTAATTAAGTGACCTAAAACTAAGGGAGTCAACCATGAGGGGTCATCTACAGGTAGAAACTACAAGACTATAAGAAGAAATGAAAGAGAAGGAAACACAGCTTGCCACTACGTCAAGTCTCTCTATGAAGTTATACAATGCAGGTAACCATCCAAATCCTATACTCTTTTCCTCAAAGAGTAGTGGCTACACTCTCAAATTAAGACATTAGCATGGTATGGGTCTTTGCCTTTCCAAGTCTACATCCAATTTATTGAGTTTTGCAAAAGGATAAGTATGGAGGAGAGGGAAAAACTAGCTGAGTTTTATATGCATAATGTAATCCTAACATATTTAGATTTTTGGGACACCAATTTAAGACTAGGATACATGCACCTCATGGAATTAGCATCTTGGTTAACACATGAGTAGATAAGGGCTGAAGAGCTAAAAAAGGTGATGGAAGATGAAGAGAAAGAGACCTTATAAATCATAATAGAATTGATAAGCCCTACAACTATCATCAACAATCACAACCTGATCTCCTCTAAGTCGTATTTAGCACCTAAGTACATAGGAACCCAAGAGAAATACATTCTACATTTTGAGGATACTTTTAGGGTGTGTTGTAGCAGCTGAAACACCCTCCAAAATTTTGGCCTGCATCCAATTTTAGAGCCTCCCTTGGATTTTTACTTGATGTTTGCAGGCACTCGGGTTCACCCTATGGGCTCGTGTGAGTCTTTGCACCCCCCTTGTTTGACCGTTCAATGGAAAAAAAATTGCATGTCGATCTCAATGCCACTCATGTAGCCATGTTATAGTCATGCACAAGGTCCTCGCTCTATTTGTACACGTTGTATTTTCTATGTGAACATCTATCGCACTCACAGACGAAGTTAATGCACTGTCGCACTCACAGACGAAGTTGATGCACTGTCGCACAAGCGTCGTCGTGGTCCTTCAATGATCTATCACAAGCATCGTGCTTGTCACTTGCACCATCAGTCAGTCATGTTGAGCATATGTTGTCTTTATGGTATGAGGCATCTTGTTGTCAAGTTATGTTGAGTGTGTGTTTGCAAGGTCGCGTATGCACAAATTCATTCACTCACACATTTAGTCACTTTGTTGAAGTTCTCATGACTAGATCACCCTCTAACAGTTGGACCTCCACCCTGTAATCGACTCAACTAACTTTCCCCTAGAACAGCAAAGAAATATCCAACAAGCCATTTCAATCTATGGTTCCTACAATCTAATCAACCAACCCTCTTTCTCGTCAACCGAAGAGTTTGACTGGGCAATGACCCCAGAATCACTCCCCTACAAAATTGCGTAGAAGCTATAGACCTTACCCACTCCACTAACTGAGGAAACTGCATAGATGGGTCAAACTGACACCCAATGCCCATTCCTATCTCCCTCCAGGAGTTGCACAATTTTACTAGCCATCCACCTAGACAGCCGGCCATCTTCTCACCCAGAAAACAATGTAGATTTTTGACCAAGTCCTTAAGTAACCCAACATCCTGCTCAGCTCAAAAACTACACAGAGGTGTTCAGTAGGTCACCCTCCCAACAGTTGCATAGTTTTTTGCTGCCAAGCCATCCAACAGTCAGCTACTAGATCCCTTTAGGAATTATGCATTTTTTGTTGTCAACCCATCCTGCAGCCCGAAGCCAACTCCCTCTAGGAATTACGCAGTTTTTGCTACCAAGGCCTTCTGCTACCCGCACTACTTCCCTCTAGAAATTGCACAGATCTGCCCTCCAGTTGAGCCAGATCCCACAGACAGTCACTGCTGACCCGGATTCCCTTCTTAGTCTCCTAGTGACCTCTTTGCAATTTTCAGGACTACTGCCCAAAGATCACATCCCATCCTAAAACATTCCTCTCACAGTTTCGCAGCCTTGTCCTCTTTCCTGGTCACCTGCATCCGAAAGTAAACGACCATGCATCATGGTACACTAGGAGGTTTATGGATTTGATGTTGTCTCATCATGAGTGATTACAGATACAAGTACATGAATAGACATGATGTGACAACAGATAGGATGAACAAGGAGAGTACATGCAAGATGTGCTCACGAATGGACAAATGAATGATGCATGTGAGGAGATGTGTTTGTGAACAAACGAACATGCAAGGAAAAATTTTTGTGAACAGACAAACATGTCAAGCATGCCAAAGTACAAGCAAGGAGCAACGTGTACATGAAACATCAAGTGAACCCCCAATGACCATCAAAGACTCGGCACAACTTTCCATGTGGAGGTGAAGCTATGATAAGCGAAGAGGACATCCATCACTCAGCAACACTGCAACTCAACATGCACACCAACAACAACATGAACATACCAGCACTGTCATGTTGAGTCATGTTGGCCACATCACTACAATGGGCCATACTGTTATAAATCAATTTAATGTAACGTAGAAGTCCAAGAGACCCACATGTCATACAAAGAGTCATGTAAAGCTAAGGAGTCAAATAAGTCAAGCATTCATGAGGGAAGTCGAACAGTCACAAGGGCTAGTTTCAACCTTAGCTATAAATACCCATCATTTGTACATGCAAAGTATTTTTCACCTTCACTCCTCCCACATAGCCTTGACAGTCTATAGCCTTTGCTTTGAGGAGCGAGCACTGGCTCCAATGCCCCTTCCACGGGGTCAATGATGTATGGTGTATCGATTTGTCTTGGAAATTTCGCTTAATTCAGAGGCCTGATCATAAACCAACACGTTTTCACACATGTGTTGTAACTGTTTGTAAGATTGATCTTGAAACATTGTAATACATGTTGCTTTAACCTCTATTAAACAATTGGAATCATTCAGTTTATCCAATACATATAATTATGAAAATTTGTTTTATAAGTTGTTAACGTTGTCCTTCCCATGTTGTTTACCTCCCCGGACATCAGACAAAACCTTGCACATAAAATTGTTATAACGACCGTCGCATTCGTGTGGGTTTCTCTATTGGGTAATGTACATGCTCTCTTTCTGTGTGTGTTGTGATTTCCGCATCCGTGTGGACTTCTCCTCCAGAAGTTGTGCATGTCCAATTGTGTTCTGTGTCGCTGACTAATTTGGGACTCTTTCCCCATCGACTAGAGACTCACTTCCATCTTCTCCCTCTTCTTTGAAAGAACATTGACACAAGTAACACTATCATTCACCAAACACACGAACCTTGAAGACAAATTAGACCACTCTCTCATGCTGACAAGCAAGAGCTAAGGAAAACATTTAAGATAATGGAAATGGGGCCATCATATCGGATGGGACTCCTACACCAAACAATGTGAGGTCTATTTGGGAATTCATAATGGGGAGATCCCCTGAATATTTGCAGGTCCCACACCGTCAACATTTCTAGCACTAGAAGGAGAGCCGTGAGTTGTTTATGGATTAATTTCCTCTCACTCCCACTCATCAATCATCTGGTCAAGGCAGTAAGTTGCACTCCCTCTCACCTACATGTGACTTTGATGTTGGTTACTCCTCACCTTCCTAGAATGAACAAGACATTTCATATCAACACCTTCGCCTCGTCTGTCCCATCACCTTCTAGTTCATGAAAGAGGTTGGACTTATCTCAGGAATACAACATCTTCCATAGGCGTCAAGAAAGCCAAATACCACTCCTACAAGGGATGTTGTATCATCCTTGGAAGAAGCAGTTCTTTCCACACTTGAAGGTCTCGAAGAAGTTCTTGAGAATGGAGAGGAATATCTGGTCTTTTAACAAGGAGAATGAGGCACCCTCATGATCTTGGGCTCAGACTCTGGTATAGGAGGTGGAGGGGAAGGCAGCGGAGGAGGTGGAGGAAGAGAAGAACCAACAAACTCAAAGCCGGAACCATCAGACTCTGACGAACATGAGGAGGACAAAGAGAAAGAAGACATGGCTGACTAATGGATATCCTGGTTTCTTTGCACAAGATGTTGAAGCGGTTAGAGAGAATGATCACAAAGTTCGACCCTGATAGCACAGTGAAGGTAGAAGATCATTGAGACAATTTCGACCTATAGTTGTAGACACTTGAGGTACGCTATGATGAAATTGCATGTAGAGTATTCCCATGTACCTTGGATGGTCGCATAGCCGCATGGTAGTATAGCCTTCCTATCAACTCCAAACATAATTGGGGCATGTTCAAACATATGTTTCTAGAAAATTTTGTTGATGACAAGACCCCAACAATATTACTCAAAGAATT
The DNA here is from genome assembly GCA_000404065.3 of Pinus taeda. Taxonomy (NCBI): domain Eukaryota; kingdom Viridiplantae; phylum Streptophyta; class Pinopsida; order Pinales; family Pinaceae; genus Pinus; species Pinus taeda. The sequence continues at coordinate 187,052 of APFE030132836.1, forward strand.
GGGAAGCCTGAAGATGGAGGGGAAAGAAATGGTAAAAGATTTCAATCATAGGTTTCTATGCATATTTAATAAGTTTGGAGTATACACGAAACCTCATGACTCCATCACCCTCGATTACTACACGTCCGCACTACCGATCAGTATTGCGTAGCCCGTTAAGCGAGTTGCGAAACCAACACTGTTGTAAAACTGCGAAGAGGAAATTGATGTTGAAAAGGACCTACGGGTGATTGGAGTCATTAAGGATGATGAACCAACAAAAGACTCCAGAGATGAAAATAAAAGGCCACAGGCTACAGTGAGAAAGGGTAAGAACAGGGAAACAAGTGATATTGAAACCCTTACTTGTCTTATCAAAACCTTGACAACAAAAGTATCTGAGCTCAAGCAATGAAAAATGGACACATATGCGAGCAGCTAAGTGTCTAGACAGAGACAAGGGAGCATGTCATCAGGCAGCAATCATCTCCCGAATAAAACTGCGTAGAGATCAGTGTTCCAACTCAAATAGTGTGTGAACAATGAACTTTGTTCATTTCATGAAGATGATCATTTGGAAGGCTCTTTCTCGGACTGGAAGCGAGTTGTCGGCTTAGTATGAAACCATGTACTTGACATAGCAAGAAGCACACAGGGGCAGCCCGGAGATACAGACAATGAAGTAGATGTTGCGCTTGATGAGGCATCAAACTCTGAGCATGTGGTAAACATGTATTAGTGCTCACAAGCAACACAAAAGACAAACACCGAGAAGCAGCCCCAAAAGAAAAATGATTGTGACAATATTAGAAGTAAGGGGGCTCCCCCTACACTTGGGGAACTGAAACAAAAGCTTAGACTGTTGAGGAAGGTTGATCCATCAGCTATCCAAAAGCAGAAAAAAGAAAGCAAGCTCAGGAAGGCAGTGATGGACAAGAGTACGTCCATGAGCAGCAAACTACATAACACTCCACCGGATAACACAAATACTAGTCTTACCCCAGACACCTTAGTGATTCTACCCCCTTTAGATTACAAAATTGTGGATGGCATGAAGAAAACTAGCGCAAACATTAGTTTGCTCAAGTTGGCTAAGATCTACAGTTAGCGGGATAGCGTGCTGTGCACACCGGGGAAGACATCAGCAGACAACGTAGCCTCTACTAGCAAGGGAGCAGGCACGCCTACTGGATCACTTTCAACTATGCTAAACACAATTCGGATGGAAGAAGCAAACTCTGTTTGCCCTCCATTCCTACTTTCATTCAAAATATTAAACTATAATGCTCACAAATGTTTGGTTGATTCTGGCATAGCAGCCAATGTCATGCCACTCTCCATTGCTAAAAATATCAATGCGTAGTGGAGCAAGATAGCTACTCAGATCATCCAACTCGATTGAACATCCATACCAACCATTGGTGAACTTCAGGATGTGATCATTCGACTACCTCACGACAGTCGAGTTCACCAGTGCATAAACATTGTTGTTGTGGACATAATGGAAGTGTATGTTTTACTACTCAGCAAAGACTGGTCCAGCAAGCTGAACGGATACTTTTCTACAGACTCGTCACACATGTGGCTTTCGTACAAGGGAAAAAACAATCAAATCTGGGTGTTATACAAGAGATATATGAGACACAATGTCACTCCCATCAATGGCGAAAATAAATCGTTGGCTTTCGCAGAGCTCATGTTTAACAACTACCTCTTGGAAACAATGTTGGGGTGTTATCCCACATGGCCAGCTCCAAGCCCACCAGACACGTAATTGGGTCTCCTTCCTTGCCCAATTGATGAAAATGAAACATGTACGATACATTTTAACAATGGTACCCGTAGTAGTAGCGATAGTAGTAGCAGTAGTGCAAGCGCATCAAATGGTCTGTGCACAGATGAGTTGTGGACCATGTACTTCGATGGATCAAAGACATAGGATGGTTCAGGAGCAGGGTGTCTCTTGATCGACCCAAACAATAGGAAACATTTGATTTTGAGCTGCTTGGAGTTCAAGTGCATGAAAAACATTGTTGAATAAGAAGCACTCATGTTGGGCTTGCAAAAAGCCATTAGCCTCAATGTGGTCGCGCTCAATGTGGTAGGTGATTCGGAAATAGTGGTATGACAAGTATGTAAGACCATTCATTGTTTATGAAATCATCTAAAAATTTACCAGCAAGAGGTATGGCAACTGATCTCTAAGTTCCAAGAATTTAATATCCTTGTTGTACCAAGAATGCATAATGCAACTGCCAACGCTTTGGCAAATGCAACTTCTAGAATGTCACCGCTTAGGGATAGATTTACTTCTAAAATTTTGTATAGACCATCTATCCTGGATAACATAACTAATTTACACATATTTGATGATGATCAATCCATGGCCAATGCTGATAGCTTCAAGGATGCAGCGATATATGAAGACGAGCGTGAGCAATCTTTGCAGGCTGGGGTAGATATCAAGAAGGGCCACCTCATCCCGAAAGGTGTGGTGTCATTAGAAAAACTCTATGACTTGCAAGAATGCTTCCAGGGGCCAAGGAACAACAAAACCCTCAACTGTACAATGATGCATGAACTGATTAACTTGGGAACAAAACAAGATCTGAAGTTCGTCAATCTCGGTACTTGTTGCACACACCAGGAGCGGTAGGCCTTTGTCCACTTGTTCAAACAGTGCAAGGATGTGTTCACATGGACATATGATGATATGAAAACATACGACACACAAATAATCCAAAACATCATTCTGATGAAACAAGGGGTCAAGACATATCAGCAAAAGCTAAGGAAAGTACATCCGTCACTTGAACCCCCCATACAGAAAGAGCTCACCAAGTTGTTGGATGCACGGATCATATAAAAAGTTTGTCATTCTACTTGGGTTTCAAATCTTGTTCCTGTACATAAGAAGTCCGAGGAAATAGCTTGTGTGTTGATTTATGGAACTTGAACCGCGCCTCAAACTAAGACAACTGCCCTATGCCATCTATGGAGCACATTCTTTAAACAGTATATAGGGCACATATGTTTCCTCTACTTTATGGGTTTTCAGTATATAATCAAGTTCTAGTAGCTAAACCTGATAGACTCAAAACTACATCCCATACCAAGTGGGGTACATTCAAATACAGACGAATGCCATTCGGGCTTGTGAATGTAGGCATGACCTTTCAATGTGTCATGGACATCGCCTTGCACGGACTTATTGGAAAGAGCATAGTGGTGTACCTCAATGATGTGACTATGTTTTTAAGAAAATAGGAATACCACAAATGCCATCTGAAGAAAATATTTGAGTGATGTCGAAAATACGGGATTTCCTTGAATCCCACAAAGAGCATATTTGTAGTGTCTAAGGGGAATCTCCTTAGACACATCATTGCCAAGAGCGGGATCAAGGTTGATCCAGACCAGGTATGGAATATCACAAAGATCACTCACCCGGCCAACAAGAAAGTGATGCAGTCCTTCTTGGGAAAGATAAACTTCCTCCAAAAGTTCATCTCGGGTTATGCATAGATAGTCAAACCAATGCAAGCCATGATCAAGAAAGATGCATTTTACAGCTGGGGAAAGAGGGAAAAGTACGCATTTACCCATCTCAAGCAGTCTATTACAGAAGCACCTGCACTCTACAGCTCAGATTTCAACAAAGGCTTCCTGCCCAGCGACTCATTTGCTGCAGTACTCACTCAGAAGGATGAGATGAACGACGAATTCCCCATCTCTGTCATGCGCACAAGCATGCAGGGAACTAAACTCAATTACCCCGTTTTTGAAAAAAAAGCATCTGGAGTGTACAAGGCAGTGAAACATTTCAGACCCTACTTACTAAAAAACCATTGCATAATGTATGTGCCTCACCCAACATTCATCTCACTGCTTGTATAGCAAGAGATAGGTGAAATATGTACGAACTAGATGACAGGCTTGCAAGAATATAATATTGACATCAAGCCAGTTCACACAGTCAAGAGTCATGGTCTCTGTAGACTCGCACATGAGGTAGTAAACGCATAGGAGGAAGAATAAGAGCTCGTTAGTTGGGAGCAGGAAATTGAATTGTATGATGTAGTGCAAGCACCACCCACTGTAAACAAAAACTCTTGGTACGTTGATGTGCACTAGTACCTTGAGCAGGGCACCATACCCTCTCACTTTTCCATCAAACAGAAGAGGGCATTGCATCTCAAAGCTTTAACTTATCAATTGGTGCACGTAATGCTTTACAGAAAGCACAACAATGGATCTTTCTCAAGTGCCTGGAGGCACATGAACCAGAGAAGCTTTTGCAAGATGTGCATGATGGACCAGCCGGGGTCACTTCATGGGAAATACCACTACTCACAAAGTTATTAGAGCTGATTTCTACTAGCCCACATTATTCAAAGGTGCATATGCTTACACCTGCAAGTGCTTGGTTTGTCAGTGATGCGCCAATAAAACGCGAAGATTAGTAGCCCCAGTGCACCTTGTTGTAGTGACCGAATCATTCCAACTATGGGGCCTAGACATCATTGGGGAAATTTTCCCACATTCATCAAAAAAACACTACTACATTCTGACAACAACTGATTACTTCACGTGATGGACCAAATCATTTCCTCTCAAGTAAGTGAATGACCAAGAAGTCATCAGCTTCCTCCAACAAAACATCATCTCACACTTTGGCATTCCGGTATCACTTATGTTTGATAATGAAACTTATTTTTCACCTTTAAAGCTTTATGATATTTCATTGCAAAGTGGTATTGTGCCAAAAAATTCATCTAACTACTACCTGTAGGGAAACATTCTCACAGAATCACGAAAAAAAAACCTTATCCATATAATCAAAAATACCATTTACTCTGAGTAGTGTAACTGGCACTCTACCTTGAAGGATGCTTTATGGGATGACCGCGTAACACTCAAACCCTCTCTAAATAATTCACCATACTTCCTGGTCTATGGTAAAGAAGCCATCCTATTGTCCAACATCTACTTGCCTACGGTTCAGTTGTCTCAAGAATCCTAAGGAAAGCCTTGCATGCTAGTTTAGCTAGGATGGATACACTTCACAAACTACAGGAAGAAAGGATGAAAGAAAAATCAAATTTTACACTCCAGAAGAACTGTATCAAGAGATGGTTCGACAAGAAGTCTGCAAGGAAAGCTAACTTCGATGTTAGTGACTTAGTCTTGAAATGGGATAACCCCATGAAGACAAATGCAAGTGTACGAAGTCCCAGTCCCTATGGATTGGTTCATACACAATCCATTAGAAGCTTAGCCCACACACATACAATCTAGAATCACTTGATAGGAGGATTGAAAACCTTCTTGTCTACGACCAAGATCTCAAGCACTATTTTTAGTAGGTCAGGTCACGCCCCATATGATGTACATAGTCTGCCTATTTCTCTTTGTTATTGTTTTCTTTTCTTTTCTTACTATTTATGTTTTGTTTGTTTGGTTTTCTTAGTATCCTGCTTTTTTTGGTATTTTGTAAATAAGTGCTGCCCTTCACTGGATTCTGGCTTTTGAATGAGCATGTTGCTAAGATCGGAAGAGAATTTAGATACTGAAACACTTGGCCTGTCCTCCATCCATCTTCTCTATGCTTGGTTATAACCTTCGGCCGATGAAGTATTGACGAAAAATATGAGCCATTTATAAGGGAAGCTTGGGTCCAACCATGAACCTGTGTCCACACTAGAAAACCCCATGCCTGTACTCAGTCTTCTACTCTGTGTGATCAAGCTCATCAAATTGGTAGAGACGAAGGAGGGGAAAATATAAATGATCAAACCTATGTCATAGGTCTTACATGCTTCTCTGAAGAAACAACCTCTTCTTCTCTTAATAAGTTTGGATCCCTCTTCTGCCCCAAGAATAAATAAGTGCCTATGTACAATCCTCTTTAAAAAATACAAAGGCAAAAGAAGATAAAGGCTTCCTACGTAGAGAGGTGAATCATGTAACTCAAACAAGGTACTATCCAGGCTCATTGGAAGTGGAGCAATGCGCGTTTTTCTATGTGACTCCACAGAGGTACTATCTAGGCCTGCTGGCAGCGGAGCAACACCAGAGATGAAAACTTATACTCTAAAATTTTTTAACTCGTGATCCAAACTAACCTTCCGAATTTTGAAACATTGTGATCAAGCTAAAACTTGTGTTGTGTTTGGCTGAGGTTTCAAAAGGTGATCCATGTATGTCCACGGGGTAAGTGGGAAAGTCGAAGTAACCTGCACAACAATTTAATACTCCGTGAGAGAGCAAGGCCTTGTGCTGGAATTCTACCAGTGTGTCGCCAAGTGTTGTAGCAACTGCAACACCCTCCAAACTTTTGGCCTACATCCAATTTCAGAGCCTCCCTTGTATTTCTACTTGATGTTTGCAAGCACTCGGGCTCACAGGTCTATTTGGGCACATCTCTCCCAACGATAAAATCAATACAATTAGGGCTCATCAAACCCTAATTTAGGTGCTACATACCCTATACAAGTCATCAAATTGAATGCTTTCATCCATGAAAGTTTCCTAGCTTGAAACCCTACTGAAATGCATCCTTGGGACACTAGCGCAACCTTGGTCAGTGGTAACTATGTTGTAGAGAAGGTAGGCCCATTAAGAAATGCATTGTAGTGCACTTAGGCCAACTTATACCTGTGCTGGGCAAGAATGAGTGAAATTGGCATATGATTTTGGGAATATTCCTTGATTCTAGAGCATTCTAGAAGGATTCCCAGCTCTTATCTTATCCTATAAGCTCATTTTTGGATAGACTATGGATTAATTAACCCTATATCCTCTCATTCCTTTCTCCATGGAAACTAACTCCAATTATGGAAAACCATTCTATACCATATTTATGAAAAAAACCACTTGCATTTCCCTATAAATTGACCACTCATCATAGTGATTAGGGGCTGGAACTTGGATTGTAGAGAAATATTGTTAGTTTGAGACTTGAAATCATTGTCAAGTAATTTTATGCTACTGGATTGATGTGCTCTTGATGTGATGAGGGTTTGGACTAAGTTGGATGGGTGACACGGGATTGAACCACATTGGGTGTAACTTCTCCTTCTATCAATCAATAAAGTTGTTTGTTCCTTTTCCCATACTTTTGTTCATATCTATGATGAATGTATGTTCAAGTTTTATCGATTTCATTTGTTTATAGTAGATATATCATATGCTTTGAATGTTGCCATCTTTTGTTTATGTTGGACATACCAATTGAGGGAATTCAGTTTGAGTGGGAGCGACAGGAGCAACTCAAAGGAGATCAAAGGAAACAAAGGATCACAAGTAGGTTCCTTTATCTTATCTATCTATTGTAGGAAAAGGTTAAACACCTTTACTTCTGTTCTTCTAAGAGTAACTACCCACTTAAGGAAGATGTACTTATCCTTAGGTATAAATTCTGTATAACAAATTGGTGACCATACTGGGGAACAACCGTCATTCCTGGTAGTTTACCCTTATCAAATTACATCCTAGTAGACTTTACTCGACTTCATTGATCTCTTTTCAGTCATCTTGAAGTGTTTTTTGGTCAAAAAGTGTGCTTAAATTTCTCCTGATTGGGCTCTTTGGCATCAGCGCAGTGTTGGTCTTGACATAGTGCACTACAGAGAAGCCTTAGCTTAGACACAATGCTCTGCAATGCACTGTCTCCCACTCAAGGCTGTGTTGATCCTTGTCAAGCCAAAAAACCCATCTTTTGCTTGGTTTTTTCCAAATTTGCTTATGATGTTGTTTACTGAAAAATCAATGTTTTTTATATCTCTGAAATCAATTTGCAGTTCTTCTCATAGCCCTACTTTGGCCTTGATTGTTTAGTGTTTCTGAAGACATTTATTTATCATTATCAATTCATTGTCAAAGTTATCTTACATCGATTAGCCTTTTCTGAAAAAGAATTGTTGTAAAGTCTTCATGTCATTGAAAACGAAATTGTTGTAAATTCTTCGTTTCTTGTGAAAAGCATTGATCAATCATTTGTGCATTTAGTTTCTTTATGTTCATCTAAACATTAAAGGAATGAAAATAAAAACCTGCATAATGCATTTAGAAGTTTGTGTGTGCTTGTAGGAATATTATAGGGAAAGTTGCATTAGATGTGCTCTATGTTCTTTGTTTAAAGATTTTGATTGCTCTATCCTTTTTAGTTACAGTTTTCATTGTTTAAATCAAATGAAAATAATGTTTCTCATCATAGTTGCATTCTAGGAGTTTCAGAAACATCACGTGGTGAACTTGAAAGGAAAACTTTTAAACAAGATCAACTAAAATTTATATCAATTAACCTAATGGAGCATTGTAACTTAACGCATAACATTTAGAGGTCTAGGCTAGAGACGTGTTCTGACATCATTAAATATAGCAGCTATCACTAATGGTATGCGATACATTCCAAGTGCGATACCTCATTCCACGTACGTAAGTATATCATAGCTCATCCACGTACTTTTGGGTATATAGTGCGGTGTTATAGTACGAGAAGTATAAAGGAATGCTCTCACTTTGTGGTTTCACATTAGACAACACTAACATGGATTGGGCCTTCAAATACTTCCAGGTATATATCAGAGAACTACAGTAGGTTGTTATCCATTCATAGGTAACCAAGCCAGTTGTTATCACTCAGGTTGTCACTATGCTCCTATTAGGGATACGGTCGAGGTAACCACAAACCAATCTTTAGATTGCAGGTTCTAGCCCACCTGCAATCGAAGAGGGCTCTCTCCTTATGATTCAACTTCTGTTGATATTTTTAGGCTAGCTTTCTGGCTTCAAGGGAGTGTTGTTTGTGATTGGGTGGAAGGTAGCATTCTCGAACAAAGAGGCAAGGTAAGGTGTGATAAGTTTCGAACCATTGGGCATGGAGTCACAGATTGAGGCTTGCGAGCGTTTTCTTGGTCACAAGAGGGATACGGAGCGGGATAGCCACACAGGATACAATTATCGGTCTGCTGAAAGTATGGAATTGAACATCAGGGATGAAAGGCAAAGGAGAATCATTTCATCATGCTGAAAAAGAGGAGAAATGGATGAATGGGATCTAGGAGAAATTAAGAATTCCTAAACATGCACTCATGTGTGAAAGAAATAGCGTAAACAAGATCATTTAAGTATACATGCTCATAACTATTCCTGAAGAAAACATCGAGAAATGCAGAAATTGAACTTAAGGTGTAATGAAACAAATCTTAAGCTATTCTTTTTTTCTGCAATTTAGAGGGCGGAAATGGTGGTAAAAAACATAAAACTAAACAGAGGAGAGAAACACTTATTGGATCATGTAGAAGCACAAGAATTCCGTAATCATTCGTTGGCCAAGAGAAAACGTCAAGTAGTTTTGTAATCCATGCTTTCAGCAATCTTTGATTATGGAAATTATGACAGTTACAATGCGAGTCTCTGCTCGGAGACAATGCTGGAAAGAAAACTGACCAACTACTACTACCAACCAACCAACCCCCCACAACATTGTTTAGGGTGGTATTTATAAGCAAAATATCGGAAATACATCATTACAACCGACCTAAACATGTCTACTAGAAAACTCTTCAAAAATCTAAGCGTTGCTGGAATTAAATGCAAGTAAATCTTTTTGGCTGCGCTGGGGGCAGCTGAATCAGAAAAGGTGACAATGTGGCCCTTGGGGGCTAGATACGATGCTGCTGGAGTGATTATGCTTTGGGAACTGCGGTTCTGCTCTGGTGTGAATTGAATGTGCAATAATTGTGATTTGAGGGCTTCAAGTGGCTTCGCCCTCTTTCTTTGAATCTGTCGGAAGGTATTAAATGTTCTCCTGCTTCGGGCCGCTGATCAAGATTTTCACTGATACTCTTTGCCGCTACATTGATCGCTTCTGCCGTCGACTGATACTCTTTGACACGCTCGATGGCTGATGATTTGATCTGATACACTTTGAACTCTGTCATTGATCTGCTATTGTCTTTAAACCATATCATTTTCGCACGATCGGGCGATTTTCGGGCTTCTTCGGGGCGCAATGGGCTAAGAAATTAGAAGATTCCCCGAAGATTCATCGAAACGGCCTATTTCCCGTAGCGATGCGCGATTAGCGCTCCGCGCTAATCGCGCATCGAAAGCTGCCTCTGTTTCTTGTTCTGGAGCTCCGAAGTGCGATTTTTCTTCCTTCGCTAAGTTTCGGCTTTCTGGCTGCTGACGTCAGCATGAAGTCGGCTGTACGGTGGATGACGTCAGCTGTGGTGGGTCCCTGGTACGGAGTGACATGGTGAGGTGCTGATATAGGAGGTAATGCGATGAATTAGCTCCGATGCGATCGCAATATCGCATCGGCGGGGAACGAAGGGTGCTTGAGTTGCGCATTTGGTGCTTGCGACCGCCGATATCGCGATATCGCGTCGGGTGGGGACGGATGGGTCATAACTTGCATGGAGAGGAAAGTGCGATCTTGCGATGCGATCTGGCTTTAAGGTTCTGCAGAGTGTAAGTTTTGGGAGGAAAGAGCAAGTAAGTGGGTGCGAAGGGCATTTGAGGTTTCGGAAGGGGTCCGATTACCTCAAAGGGGTTTTATACTCTGGAAGGAGTCCATTGTATTTGGGAGATGGTTTGGAGGTCAAGGGTTCTTGCTATGTTTCAGATAAACTGAGCAATTCTCGGGGGTGCTTATGGTTATTTTTCAACCAGGGGGAGGGATATTACGTAGGGGAAATTTACTTAATATTAGTAGGGGGATGGGAAAATATAGGGAGCTAAATAATAATGTTAGTGGTTAATATGG
>APFE030132838.1:18291-47198 GCA_000404065.3 Pinus taeda
GATCTGTGATCTGTTTGTGAGCGGTGTCCTTTTGGTGTTCTGTCTGAGGAACTTACCCTGTAAATTCCTACAGTTGGGACACCAAACCTGGCTATGATGTATTGATTGATGAAAGATATTACCTCATCGTCGTTGAATTTCCATAACGGGATTGCCTCCACCCACCTGGTGAAATAGTCGGTGGCCGTGAGTATATACCTGTGTTGTTTTGATGAGTTTGGCATGATCTCACCAATGACATCACCCCTTTTGTTGGAAAGGCTCTTCAATTGCTATGGGTTGGAGTGGAGAGGATGATCTAGCCTGCCTACCTACGTGCTTCTAGCAGATGGGACAGTTTTGAGCGTTGGCATGCACATCCTTAAAGAGTGTGGGCTAGTAGAAACCTGTCGGCATGATCTTGTGGGCATTGGTATTGCCCGCATAATGACCTCCTGTGGGTCCATCATGTAGATATTTCAGCACTCGCTGAGCTTCGTCGTATTCCAAACATCTTTGCAGTATGTTGAGGTGGTGCTTTCTGAAAATATTTCTCTGAACCATTTGATATGGGGCAGCGTTGAGCCTGACGGTTCTCTTTTCCTTGGCGGACATGGTCTCGAGTACCATGAAGAGGAGTCATGTGAGTCGAGTAGCGCGTTCTGGTACATTTCGATCTCATGGTCCCAACCCTCTGCCTTCGGGTCCTGTTGATTTTCTGCCTCAACGGTTAGTTTACAGAGCCCATGTCCTTTCACTGTGTGTGACGACTTGAAATCCAAATCATACTCTTAGAGGGAGGTCATCTAGTTGGATCTCCTCTCACCCAGCTCCTGTTGGACGAAGTGTGATCTGACTGTCGGGTGTGGGACCATTACTATGACTCGGTTTTTTAGAATGTATAGTCTAAAATGTTTCATCGTTTTATAGACCACATATGCTTGCTTATCGATGTCCGGGTAATTGAGTTCTGCGCCTTGTAGCCTTGTGCTCATGAAGGATATAGGATGTCCATCATGGTCGCAATCCTTTTGTTTGAGGACCATGACCAAGGATGAGTCTGTGGCGAAAGTGTATAAGATGAAGTCCTTATTGAAATTCGGGTTGAAAAGGGAAGGAGCCTCAACGATCATTGTTTTGATGCAATCAAAAGATTCCTTTTCTTCTTGATTCCATTTGAACACTGAATCTTTATTTATCATATTCTGCAAAGGTTTGACAATTTGCGCAAAACTTGAAATAAATTTGTGAAGAAAAATGATTTTACCAAGGAAAGATTGCATACCTTTTTTGGTGCTCAGCTGGGAATCTGTGCTATAGCTTTCATGCTGTTAGGGTCCACAATGATTCTATCTTTGGTGATATGTGTTCGAGAAGGTTGCCCTCATAAACCACGAATATGCTCTTTTTGGGGTTGAGAGAGATTCCATATTTCCGGCATCGTTCGAAAATCTGTTTCAAATACTGAATGTGGTTAACCCTTTTCTTCAAGAAAACAATGACATCATCAAGGTAGACCACTACGCTCTATCCCTTTAAACCCCGAAATGTGATATCCATTGCTACTCTTTGGAACATTGCCCCGACATTCATCAGTCCAAATGGCATATGACGAAATGAAAACATTCCCCACTTTGTTCTGAAAGTTGTTTTGATCTGGTCCAATTCAGCTACTAGGGTTTGATTGTAGCCAGAGAAGCCATCCAACAAGGAGAAGAATTCCAATCTCGAGACGGTTTGGAGAATCTACTCCATGGAGGGAATCAGGTAGTTATCTTTATCCGATGCCTGATTGAGGTTCTGGAAGTCAACACACAAACGAATCTCTCCAGATTTCTTTTGTACTAGAACCAAATTGGATACCCACAAAGAGTGTCTGACCTTGAATATAATGCGAGCATCCAACAACTTCTTGAGTTCCTTCTGGATAAGGGGTTCTAATGCGAGATGCACCTTCCTTAGTTTTTGCCGAAATGGTTTAGCCCCTTCTTTTGTAGGGATGACATGCTGGATAATCCGCGTATCGTAGGTTTTCAAGTCATCATATGTCCAAGAAAAAATGTCGCGATACCTTTTGAATAGGGCGATGAGTGCCTCTCTTTCATCAGGGGAGCATCCTACTCCTATGTTGATGCACTTGGGATTAGACTTGGTCCTGAGCTTGATCTGTTCATGTGAGAGGGTGGAGCTATGGGTCTTGGTGTTTGGTGGGCCTCGGAACCGGTTCTGTATGTCAAACAATTTCTCTAACGTGACCACCCCTTTAGGTATAGCGTTTCCTTTCCATGAGTCTACTTCTTCTTGTAGGGACCTTTCATGTTCCTCTTCGTCGATGGCTGCGTCTTTAAACACTTTTGCACTTGTCATGAAATCCAATATCTGTTGGTCATCATTGAAAATGCGTAAGTTAGTTATGTTATCAGGCACAGCTGGTTTATACACAATTTCAACAGAAAATCCATCTCGAAGGGGCGTAAATCTAGCTGCTGCATTAGCTAAGGTGTTAGCGACGACATTATTAAATATAGGAACAAAAATAATATTGAAAGCTTTAAACGAGTTTATCAAATGCCATACCTCTTGGTGGTAATTCTTGAGGTGAGGGGACAAACAGTGAATTGTGTTGCATACCTGCCTTGTGATGATTTCTGAATCCCCAATTACCTTCAAACAATCCACCTTTAGATCGATGGCTTTCTTGAGGCTAAGGCTTAATGCCTCATATGCTGCAGTGTTGTTAATGCATTTGAACTCTAATCTGCAAGAAATCAAGAACCTGTTTCCTTTGGGGTCTACCAGGACACATCCTGCTCCAGCTCTGTCATGAGTCTTGGATTCATCATAGTATAAGGTCCAGATTCTAACACTGAGGGAGGGTGGGTCTAGAGTGTGCAGGTGCAAAGCGTTGATTTCATTATTATAGCCTTGGCTTTGCATTGGGAGTTCCAACTAGGTATTTGGAGGAATAGTCGACGTTTGAGACTGCTAACAACCGAACAGTGTCTCGAGGAGACCCGCACCTCTTCTTGGGCGTAGCTGATTGGTTCGTTAGAGTCCTCCAAATTGGTTACTGTGTGCTTCATGCAAGGCTCACTATTGACTCTGATCTGGTTATTATTTCCTTTGTAGGGCAACCATAAGTGGGACCAGTCTGTGGCGAAGTAGCCTTGAAGCTTCCAGGACCAATCTCTGCTAAGGAGTAAATCGTAGGCTTCTGGTATGTCTACGACAATTATGTCAATGCATTGATGAACTTGAGAATCACAAGACAACCGAATAATAACATTATTCAACTCTCCCACAGCCAAAACCTGGGACTTATCGAGTTGGATGATTTTAGCGTCTGTTTTCTCAGGCTGCATGTTTAGTTGCTTGCATACTGACCAAGGCATGATGTTGGTTGACGCACCAAAGTCAACGAGGCAGTTGTGCACATTGTAGTTGAAAAATTCAAAAGTCAAGAGGAAAGGAGGGGTTGAACCCCTTGAGTTTGTGTTTGCGGCATTTACTATGGCTTGCAGGTCATCATGGCTGGGGATCGGCCTGAGGCGTTTGCCTTGATTGATGAGGGGGATTTTGAAGGGGCAAGAGAGGTGGCTCGTCAACTTGCACAACTCATACAATGAGATGTTAGCCCGAGTCTTCTTCACGTCCACGATAATATTGTAATCCAAGTCTATGGATGAAGCCTCTTTCGATGAGAGTTATGATAATGAGGTAGTTTTAGCTTTTACCCGTTTGGTCAAACCTTTGGGTGTGGATGTGTCCCCTCTCCCAACGGTTGGGGGCTCCTTAGAGCTTAGATCATTCGTCCCTTTGGGGAAAGGGGTGGATGGCTAGTTGGTATTAGTGGGTGGCAGAATCCTTCCTAACAGAGCCCTTTTCTTATCTTCCAGCGTAGTATTCGACATGGGACCCTTACTCCTAAGACTGTAGCTTTTGGGAGTTTTCGGGGGAGGAGTGTCTCGCATGATGGCCTCTTCAGTGGTCAACACCTCTCCCCCATGGATGATTTCGAAGGTTAACACGACAGATGGAGCATCATCGTTGGGAGGGGAGTCGTCCTCTTCAAGGTCATTAGTTTCTTCTTCACCCTCTCACGTGGCCTGGCCTTCTAAAAGCTGGGTGACTACAACTGTCATGTTATGGAGCCATTATGGGCAGGTTTTCTCAGATTGAGAGGCCTGATGAAAAGTGCAGAAGTTATCCTTTCCTAGATCTTCCACAATGAAGTTTGAATTGGATGCCTGAGACGTTTTGGGGGGGGATTGTTAGTTTTCCGGAAAAAGGGTTTAGAGGGTTCTCCTTCTCCCGAAACGTCATTGGTCTTTCTCTTTAATTCGGACACCTCGTTAATCAGCGGCTTTAACAATTTGGCCAGTTCTTCGAAATCAAAGGAATCTTTGTCTTTATCTGCGATTTTACTCAATGAGGCTTGATTTTTCTTACTGGATGGTTTTGCCTCTTCCCACGACTCGTTCTCTAGGGCATTGATAGAAAGAAGATCCTTTTCGATATCTAGCGCTGTAGCAAAGTTCTCTACGAGGGTGAGTTTTGCTTCATGTTTAACGAACACGACAATGTCTCACGGTAGGGCCTTGTTGTAATAATCAATCGTGATGGAATCATCAAGTGCCACGTCAATCGGGAACTTATTCAAATGGTGGTGAATTGGTTGTTGAAATCTTTCACCTTCTCATTCTTGTGGCACTTCAACATGCTAAGCTCGGTGAGGAGCATAGAAGGTGTCTTGTCTTCCGAAAACTTATCGAGAAAGGTTTTCCGGAACTCATATCAAGTTCGGATGGAGGCAATGGGCAATGACCGATACCAGGTGGCAGCTTTATTATTGAGAGTGTGAGGGAACAGGGGACAAGCCACGTCGTCGTATTGTACCTTCATCATTTGCAATGCTAGGTAGAAATTGCTAATAGGGTCTTAGCTGAGGTTCCCTTTTCCAGGTCGAACTTCGGGAGGTGCTTCTCAGAATGGCGGGGCATGTCATGAAGTTGTTTCCTAAATTTTAATGGGGATTGAGCCATCTAGGGCAACGAATGTTGGAAGCAGTTGCCTCTAGGTGGTGGTAGAAAGAGGAAGCAGTTCTCATTTCCCTCTTATTCGCTACCAGTGCATGATCCTTCGCTGGTGTGAGGAGATCGTCTGCCTTCCCCTCGAGGCATGCTGAGGTTTCCTAGATCCCTATTTTTTCTCACATACTTGGTGTTTCTCAGGTTCCTCAGGAGATGCTGATTGTTGTAAAAGTTTATACGATCTCTAAGGTATTCCCTATTCCACGCCCTAGGATCACCTCAGTATCCCCCCTTAGAGGTTGATTGTTGACAGGGGTATCTTCTGGGAGCCGTCGATCATTTCCCTGCGTCTCTCCCCATTGTGACCATTGTTTTCGCCGGTGAAGGTATTCTTAGGGTCACCCCCTTCATTGTTGGGAGGATTGTCCAATCCCTCGATGGAGATCCTTTCAACAATGTTTGCATAATCATCAAGCGCTAGGTCGATTAACTGCGATATGGAGTTAACAAGGATGCCTTGGTGCATGTGATGAGGCGTGGAGGTGCGAGGGTTGGATAGGGAGTTAGTGGTAGGAATGCATTTCAAACCCTTGGCGAACTGTTGAGTAATAGGGCGCATGGCCCTGAGCTGTTCGTTGGTGACTTTGAATAGGGGAAACTCCTCTCCTCTTGGGGCATCTTCAAGAGGGGGAGGTTGGGAAACTTCTTGATGCGACCTCGTGAAAGACAGACCATAAGGGGGAATGTATGGTATCTTAGGAGGCGTGGGAGGACGGGGTTGGTTACTAGCTTGATGAGAAGTTTCAATGTGAGGGTGTGGCTTAGAACTTGCCATGAACCTCCTTGACGGGCTGGAATTCTCTGCCAACAGCAAAGGGGATCTCCCCGGTGTAGGTTCCCAACCAGACACTGCACCGTTTGCTTTAGGGATCTTGTCCGGTATGTAGGCCCGACTGTCGTTCAGGTGTGTTGAGCTTGCTTCAGACGAAAGTGGGATGTGGGCTCAATTGAAAGCAGGAACTTCAATAAACACAAGGAAATAATTGACAAATATCTTATAACGTGCATACCATGAATAGCCAGACTATTAACAACATAAACCTTACATAAAGTAATTGTCTGCAGACTTCAAATAAGACTCATGTTTTACAAGATAAAGCATTTAACACTGTAAAGTAGTTCACAGAAATCAAACATCTATAAGCATAAGTAAACGTGCATTCATGAATAGATTATACCCATACCAACAAAACAGTTCATCAGCGCAAGCAATGAGTTGGTGAATTATATACCATCCATGCGTAGCAACACAAAGTTTGTAGTATGAAACAACACATGAAAAGACCGCACATCAAATAACTCTCAGGAACATTCGATCCATCAAGCGAAGAAAATACTCATGGCATTACGACATAAAAGATTTGATGCATCCAATAGTGGAATACTACAATCAATCCTTGCATCAATTAGAAGAGCATAAGTTCTCTTAAGAAATATGTCTCAAAAATGTCCTTAAGAAAAGGTCCCTACAAATGTGTCATGATGGTGTATTTCTTGAGTGAGGGTTGCTCTTGGCCAACCCTTGACTCTTGAAATTCCTCATGACTCGTCATCTACCTGATGACCCTTGGTCCTTCCTCGTGACCTTTCATATTCCAAAATGTCTTATTCTACCAAATTACATAAAGCTACTAATCTAATCCATCAATTTAACAATAGAAAGTTCAGGGACATTTAGATTGAGCTGTTCTATCAAGTAGGTGCGGCATAGGTTGTATTCAGCTGCAATGGGGGTGATCTGTGGCTGATCTTCATCATGTTTGTGCAGGCATTCGAGTGCATTTGGGATGATGGCACTCTGTTTGGCATTCACTTGGTTATTCAAGGTCACTAGTTTGGTGTAAATTCTCACTGGTTCTACCACATAACGTGTAATATTTTCTTTGGTGTTCAACCTGTCCTCTGCACAGGTTGCTTGTTTATATGTATCAACAAAAGCCTGCACTTCCTTTGAGATATCCTCTTGCTTCTTCACTTGCCCGACTTCTCTGATAGAAGGAACTCCATGAAGTTGGATCATATACTCTAGGCCGTTGAAAGGTGTGTGTAGTAAGCTAATACCCTGTCCACATCCTTGGTTAATTTGTCCTTTGATCGAATCTTGATGCGAAGCTGAACCTTGGCATTTTTCATAGTGATCCAATACTTCTTAGGGACTACAGCTGGTGCTCCTAGATTTTTGACAAACAACTCATGTATTTTGTCTAGAGCGATTACAGCCTCCTTTAACATTGCGGCTCTTTCATTTGTGTGAGCTTGTGTCGCTAAAATTGGGGCCACTTTGTGGTGCAACTTAGACATTTCTTCATAAACCGTCGTCATGGTTTCCCTGAGGGTCTCTGCCTCTCCTTTGATTGCTGCCTGAAATTTCGCTGTGCTTAAGTGAACTAAATAGGGGGCTGCATTCTCTTCTTTTGCTCTCCTTCTCTCTTGCTCTGCACTGGCAGCGCTTTGTTCAGATGTATAAAGCCTATTATGAAGGTCTATGATCTATTTGCTCATCCGGGCCACATTGTGTTCTGTGGCGGCAACAAAGTTTGTCCTGGCCGAGGTGATCATTTCTGGATTTGCAGTGATGTTAGGCACAATCTCCTTTTCCGTCGTCACTGATAAGGGCTTTGTTGGATTCCCGACACAATGCTTTTTCCTTTCTTGCACAATTTTGAGGCTGACTTCGTTGAAGGTGAGCTTTGTGAGGTTTAGGACCTCCTCCTATTGTCCTTTTGAGAAGCCTAGTTGTTGCAAGGGAAGGTGCTCATCAGTGAGGGGAGTACAAGGAGGGACATCCAATGGGGGTCGCTCACTTTGTTCTGCATCCAGCTCGAATGTTTTACTCGTCTCTCCTCGCTCATCTCCCCTTATTTACTTTTCTTTGCTCCTTAGTTCTTCTTGCTGCTGCTTTTTTTCTTGCTTTGCTAGTGCTTGTTGCCTCTTAAGCTCTTCTTCCTCCCTAAGCTTTTGCCCTTTCTCTTTTAGCTCCTATTCCATCTTCCTTTTCTCCTATTCTTCCTTAGCCTTATACTCTTCTTCCTATCTTTTCTTCTCCATTTCTTCCTGAATTCTTCTTTCCTCCTGCAGCTTTTCTTGTAGCTGTTTCTCCTTTTTCTCCTCTTCTTGTCGCCTTCTCTTTTCGAGCTGGCCTTGGTCGCTAGAATCTTGAGATTGTTTTAAGAGACCTCGAAGAGGAAGACATTAATGAAACGCTGGAACAAAGAAACGCGGCCTTGGCAAGGAAAAAGCAAGAGCTCAAACAACCTCAAGATTCTAGCAACCAAGGCCAGCTCGAAAAGAGAAGATGACAAGAAGAGGAGGAAAAGGAGAAACATCTACAAGAAAAGATGTAGGAGGAAAGAAGGACTCAGGAAGAAATGGAAAAGAAAAAACAGGAAGAAGAGCGCAAGGCTAAGGAAGAAAAGGAGAAAAGGAGATGAAAAACAAGAGCTAAAAGAGAAAGAAGAAAAGGTTAAGCAGGAAGACGAGCTTAAGAGAAAAAAAGCGCTAGCAAAGCAAGAAAGAAAGCAGCAGGAGGAAGAACTAAGGAGGAGCAAAGAAAAGGAAACAAGGGGAAACGAGTGAGGAGAGACCAGTAAAAAATCTGAACTGGATGCAGAACAAAGTGAGTGACCCCCATTGGATGTGCCTCCTTCAACTCCCCTCACTAGTGGGCACCTTCCCTTGCAACAACTAGGTTTCTCATAAGGACAAGAAAATGAGGTCCTAGACCTCACAAAGCTCACCTTCGACGAAGTTAGCCTGAAAATTTTGAAGGAAAAGAAAAATTATTGTGCCAGGAATCTAGCAGAGCCCTTATCAGTACCCACGACCATGGAGATTGTGCCCAACATCATTGTGGATCCAAAAATGATCGCCTCGGCTAGGACAACCTTTGTTTCCACCACGGAACACAATGTGGTCCGAATGAGCAAACATGTCATAGAACTTCAGAATAGGCTTTATGCATCTGAAGAAAGGGTTGCTAGTGCAGAGCAAGAGAGAAGGAGAGTAGAGGAAGACAATGCAACCCTCCGTTTAGTTCACTTAAGCACGACGGAATTTCAGGCAGCAATCAAAGGAGAGGAAGAGACCCTCGGGGATGCCATCGTGATGCTTTACGAAGAGATGTCTGAGTTGCACGACACAGTGGCTCCAATTTTAGCAATACAATCTCACACAATGGAAAGAGCCGCAATACTAAAGGAGTTTGTAATTGCTCTAGACAAAATACATGAGTGGTTCGTCAAATATTCAGGAGCACGAGTGGTAGTCCCTAAGAAGGATTGGATCACCATGCAAAATGCCAAGGTTTAGCTCTGCATCAAGATTCAATCAAAGGAAAAATTAACCAAGGATGTTGACAGGGTATTAGCTTCCTGCAGACACCTTTTCAGCGGCCTAGAGTCTATGATTCAACTTCATGGAGTTCCTTATATCAGAGAAGTCGGGAAAATGAGGAAGCAGGAGGATATCTCAAAGGAGGTGCAGGCTTTTGTTGGTACATATAAACAAGCAGCCCGTGTAGAGGACATGCTGGTCACCAAAGAAAATATTACACGTTATATGGCAGAACCAGTAAGAATTTACACCAAACTGGTGACCTTGAATAACCAGGTGAGTGCCAAATGGACCACCGTCATCCTAGATGCACTCGAATGCCTGCACAGACATGATGAAGATCAGCCGTAGATCACCCCCATTGCAGCTGAATACAATCTATGGCGCACCTACTTGACAGAACATCTCAATCTGGATGTCCCAGAACTTGCTATTGTTAAATTTATGGATTAGATTAATAGCTTTATGTAATTTGGTAGAATAAGACATTTTGGAATATGAAAGGTCATGAGGAAGGCGAAGGGTCATCGGGTAGATGAAGAGCCATGAGGAAGTTCAAGGGTCAAGGGTAGGCCAAGAGTCACCCTCACTCTGTAAATACACACTCATGACACATTTGTAGGGACCTTTTGCTGAGGACATTTTTGAGACATATTGCTTAAGAGAACTTATGCTCTTGTAATTGATGCAAGGAGCAATTGTAATATTCCACTATTGGATGCCTCAAATCTTTTATGCCATGAGTATTTTCTTCACTTGATGGATCGAATATCCCTGAGAATTCTTTGATGTGTGGTCTCATACTACAAACTTTGTGTTGCTACGCATGGATGGTATATGATTCACTAACTCTATGCTTGTGCTGATGAACTGTTTCATTGGTATTGGTATAATCTATTCTTGACTTTACGTTTACTTATGCTTATAGATGTTTGATTTCTGTGAACTACTTTACAGTGTTAAACACTTTATCTTGTAAAACATGAGTCTTATTTGAAGTCTGCTGATAGTTACTTTACTTAATGTTTATGTTGTCAATAGTCTGGCTATTCATGGTATGCACGTTATAAGATATTCGTCAATTATTTCCTTGTGTTTATTGAAGTTCATGCTTTGAATTTAGCCCAGATCCCACTTTCGTCCGAAGCAAGCTCAACACACCTGAACGGCAGTTGAGCCTACATACCGGACGGGATCCCTAAAGCAAACAGTGCATGGTCTAGTTGGGAACCTACACCGGGGAGATCCCCTTTGCCGTTGGCGGAGAATTCTAGCCCGTCAACAGACATAGAGTAGGGAAAAGAGAAGATCATTCACTCAAGGAACATTGATTCCTTCAAGCAAGATTTAGTATCCATTTGAGCATTACTCACATAGAGAAAAGCTAAAGAGAAGTTAAGGAGAATGGCTCTGAGGTTTCGTGGTGGCTGTGAGTTGAGATAGTGATGTTTGGAACCCGAGACAGCTTGGGAAGAGACCATCCTAAGAGAAAACATCTTTGGAAGTCGCTCCTAAAGTTTCCCTAGCTTATCTTATTTTGCAATGGATTTTGGACTCCCTGGAAAGGGGGTGAATCCTTTGTGCTCTTTCACGGGAAAGGTAGTGAACCTCTAGATTCCTTGTACCAAGTAATGTATTTGTAGTTAGCTGGTGGGATTGAGGAAGGGGAGGTCCTCTGGAGTCCCGGTTTCAGCTGGAAGTTGGTGTTTAATCCCAAGTAGGACCCTAGTATTTGGAATTTGGCTCGAGGGTGACAACTGCAAGTGAGTCTTGGTTGCAATTGTCTATGGTTGTATGGAGAGTCATAGTCCCAGACTCACTTGCCCAAACATTTCAAGATAAGTGTTTTTTGTATTCACAATGCCAATAATCATGTGCTTACAATTCTGGAATATAAATGGTGTTTATATGTGCTATCAACGAGTATTGAATTTCTTGGTTGAAATGGTGTTCATAATGAAATGATTGCATGTGCATTTCTAACCTAGGCTTGTGTCGTAGAGCAAGTATTATGATTACATCAAGTTCATATGAATCTAAATGGTATAATGTGCAATGTCCTACATGATAAACAAGATCATGTTATATTTTTGGCTTAAATGGTGTGTATAAACACAAGAATATATCTCTGATATGATAGAATGAATAATGCACAGTGAAGCCTTGAAGGCATTTAAAATGTCTTTAAAGATCAGAACTAAACCATGACAGTATATAACATAAGATCCTCACGTCTTAATGAGTAATGGTTACATCGAAGATGCCTGTTTTACTGGGTCTGTATACATATGCCGACTAGAAGGCGTTTTATAATTTACATGGCATCGCGTTGATGCCGAGGATGATATCCTCTCTTCACTATGTTAAGCTGGAAGCTTTTCCAATTGACTCTTAGCTTGCTATGATTAGTGGCTTCACTGCCGTGAGGATATGGCCACTTGTGGCCATATTGCTTTAGTTGGTAACATTTTATCCAAGAGGGATAGTTGCATGTCTCTTCCAATAGCCAAATTCCTTTGAGACCATTGATAAGTGCAACTGTGCAATTTCACCAACCATGGAACTCTTCAACAAGTGCCAGGGTCAAGGCATTGCAAGCTTTGGGGCGAACCTTGGCCCGCCGATCATTGAGGAGTGTTGATCTCCTTGAGCCCTTTTCGTATTTTTCAACTTTAATGGAATCAAGAAAAGTAATTCTATTGTAAGCTCGGAAGGATAGCACCAGGAGTGCTTAGGGAGCCATATGATGTAATGCTGGTGAAAATCCAACAAGTTGAAGAACCACGACAACCAAGTCATGGATGAATCCATGCTCAACGGGCTAAGTGATGCATGGATCGCGTTGCGGGGATGTTCAGATTTGACAATGATTAGGTTCGGTTTGAGTTCGAACTTTTTGATGAGGTTCGGATGAGGTTCGCCATTAGGTTCTTGCACACACACACACACACACACACACACACACACACATATATATATCTGTGTATGTGTATGTATAATGAATTATAGTATAAAATAGTAAGAAATCAACATCAACAAACATTAAAAATGTTATCACCGACATGGAAATTGCAAAGATAAATTAAAATATTGAGTTGTGACATGAGGTTATGAGTTTTGATCTATGAACTTGGTTAATGGCTATGATGTTCGATGAGGTTCGCCGAACCTCAACTTTTTTTAAGGTTCGCCAAAATTCGAACCTCAAGGTTAAAGTTCGACGAACCTTGTGACATAGGCAACCATAGATTGGATGCCAAGATTTTTCCTTATTGCGATTGGGCGATAACAGGGTGACGTGGCCCAAAGACCTCACCCTAGAAGTTCTAAGTTTACACAACGGAGGCTAAGCAGGGATGACTAGCATTGGGCTAATTGGGCTTACAATTCGGAGTTAGAGTGTAGTCCCATTGGCTGGGAGTGGAACCTGCATGACAACTCATCCCTGAAGTTGAAAAAAACGTTCTGCATTTTAAAACAGGGAAATTTGCAGCGTAGAGGGGGATGACGTGGTCCGGGATAGAGTGGCATCCACGTCACCCTGAATGCAACAGGATTGGTGCGAGGTTGGCCATTAGACAGCCCAACTCACTCGGCTTTCCTTGAAATTAAATGCAAGCGTAAATGTTTGGCAAGATGACATAAGTCGGGTCGTGATGGCAGACGTGTGTCCCGACAAGTATGTCTTTAGCCAGGGACGAAACCACGTGACAGGTTAGCTTGTTGATCAATCTCGGAGCATTCCTAAGATCAAGTTCCAGAGGGAGAGGGGTGAGTCATAGCAGGATTACATGGCAGGGGCACAATGGACGCCGATCCAGAACGAGGGTCGTGCGATGGTGTGGCCTATCGACACATCATCTCGGTCCCATCTTCTCAGTGGCTCCTATGTTCGGATGAGGTTTTCCATTAGGTTCGTGTGTATATATGTGTGTGTGTGTGTGTGTGTATGTATGTATAATGAATTATAGGATAAAATAGTAAGAAATCAAAATCATTAAACATTAAAAATGTTATCACCGACATGGAAACTGCAAGGATAAATTACAAGATTGAGTTGTGACATGAGGTTATGAGTTTTGATCTATGAACTTGGTTAATGGGTAGGAGGTTCGATGAGGTTTGCCGAACCTCAATTTTTTTTTAAGGTTTGCCAAAATTCGAACCTCAAGGTTAAATTTTGACAAACCTTGTGACATAGGAAGCCATAGATTGATTGCCAAGATTCTGCATTATCACAATAGGGCGATAACAGAGTGACGTGGCCCAGAGACCTCACCTCGGAAGTTCTAAGATTGCGTAGCGGAGGCTTGGCAGGGATTACTAGTGTTGGGCCAGTTGGGCTTACAACTCAGAGGTGGAGTGCAGTCCCATTAGTTGGGAGTGGAGCTCGCGCAACAACTCATCCCTGAAGTTCAAAAAAAAGTCTTGCATTTTAAAACAGGGAAATTTGCAGCGTAGTGTGGGATGACGTGGGCCGAGACATAGTGGCATCCATGTCGCCTCAACTGCAACAGGATTGGTGTAGTTTTGGGTGTTAGACAACCCAGCTTGCTGGGCTTTCCATGAAGTTAAATGCAAGCGTAAATGTTTGGTGGGATGACATAAGTCGGGGCTTGATAACAGATGCGTGTCTCTACAACCATGTTGTTAGCCAAGGTCGGAACCACCTGACAGGTTAGCTTGTTGATCAACCTCGAAGAATTCCTAAGATCAAGTGTAGGAGGGAGCAGGGTGTGTAGCGAGATTACATGGCAGTGCCACAGTGGACACCTATCCGGAACGAGGGTCGTGCAATGGTGTGATCCATCGACTGATGTTTCCCTGAGGGTTACCCTCGGAAGTGCATAAGGAGAATAGGGTAGGAGCCACTGAGAAGATGGGACTGGGGTGACGTGTTTCGGTGGTCCCATCCTTACAAAAAAGGGAGTAGTCACATGAGGGTTGCCTGGGTGAAGGGACGTGTCCCGGTGGTACAAAATGGGGAGTAGTTGAGGTGGTGCTGGGATGGTTTAGCGCTGGGTGACGTGGCAATGGCACCTCGTGGACCAATCAAAAGCAAGGAGGTGAGATGTGTCTCGGAGGTCCTACCCCGGAGACACAAAGAGGAGTAGACTAGGCAAGCGTTTGGGATAAAGCGCCAGGTTGAATTGGAGGCCACAAAGGTGTTACAAGACCAGGGCATGGATCCAATCGGACGATGGAGGTCTGCGACAACCCCCTTGGTGATGTCAACTAAAAATAGGTGGGGGGTGGCATAATTTATGTAAGTCGTCGGATGGGTGGAGTGGGTGTGGATCATCGGAGGGGGGTGTTGGAACTCACAGGCAGAATCGTGATTGTTTTGGGCTACCCTCCCATTAACGATTGGGGAGAACGACCCGTCGTAATTCACTTGCTGAGCGTCGATTACTCTACCCTCTTCGCGACCATTAGATTGGATGGCGCTTGTGGGGACTGTTGGAGTAGGTTTGTGTGGCAAGTTTTCATTGGTCCTGGGGGGTTAATGCACGGTGGGACCTCTCAACTAGAGATGCGTGACATTTATTATGTCTGACATATTTCCACCAACCACTATATAGGTCAAGGTTGGGAGACTCTGAGTAAGAGTTGAGGATCAAGAGGACTCAGCCAAACCATTGAAAGAGAATTGATAACTAAAAGGAATAAAGGAAAAAAAAAAGAAAATAATAATAATAATAATACTAATAATCGCATTGTTAAAACTGGCAACTAGGGCCAAACTCCATGTGGGTCTACTTATTCATGGCAGCTGATATTTTTCTTGGATTCCTCTTGTTGAGAGGTGTAGGATTGATCTAAAGATCCGATTTTGACATGTATTCATGGAGATATGAATTGATTTGTGTTATGGGACAATTCGTCAAGGTCGGCCAACAACCAAATTTCCCCCACTTGTGCTAAACGTTTTAGTATAAAAAGAGGTGGCTTGCTAGTCACTTGCACACACTCTTCTTGTGATCTCTTCCTCTCCACTTGTCTTTGGGTTTTGGTGGGAGGAGAGATCCTAAGAGATACGCTGCCCTAAGAAGAGCTTCCTTAGATGCTGCCATGGGTAAGAAGGATCTACACAGCTCCTGGAAGATGATGTCCTAGCTCTACGCATGCCCTAGATCTAGGACGCAATCAAGCAATTGAATAGGATATGTTGGTTTCAATATTCCTCAACATAGTCATGATGAAATTGTCCTAAACGCAGTCAAGGTGAAGACCTAAACGCAGTCACGGTGAATACCTAAACACAGACCTAAATGCAGTCATGGTGAAGACCTTAATGTTGTACATGTTGTCTCATCTAGGCCCTAAAAGAGATCCCTAATACGCTATTCTAGGCCACAGTTTAAGGAGGGTTTTTCATGTGCCCTAACTATTGTGAGTGCAAGCCCTAGCCACAGTCCTATTGGGATGACCATATTCTTAACCCAGCCGTAGAGAATGAGAAAAGTTGGACGCAGTCCTAGTAGTCACAGAGAAGACCAGACGTTGCCTAAATGCAGTCCATGGAGAGGGCTTGACACAGGCAAGAAGACACCCTAGTCTCAGCTCTCAAGGAGGCCATCTTGGCTGGAGTTGGGGAGGATCCTAGCAGCCATTAGATGCTGTAAGTAAAGATGTCTATGCAACAATAAGGTTGATAGGAAGTCATTGTTGTTCAAGAGTAAAGATAGCTGGGTTGTCTTGCTGTTGGGCTAGGTTGCAGGCCATAGCTAGTAGCATAGAGGACTGAAGTTTGATATGAAATCATGTTTAGGTGTAGCACAATGGACAGTATAGTGCAACACAGTATGGTGTAGCACATGATGTAATCAGATGCAGCTTGGTTGTATTGTCAACATCAGCATGGTTGTATTGACAACATGTTTAGGTGTGTTAAACACACATGGGCAGCAAGAATAATCTGAAGGATAAATCATGAGAGTACAATTTTTATTAACAAGTGATATACATTTATAGTACATTATGTGACCGTTGGTTTCTACATGCCAAGTTCTCTTGGACTACTTTGTCTATTCGGCTTCCAGACTAACGCATTGAGGATTAGGTGTCCAACATTCCCCCCCCTAATCTGAAGGGTTATGTATGAGTCCAAGAAGAGAGCTGTAATGCAAAATGTGCAAAAATGCATGGCAGCACAAGGCTGAATGTGCTCTTTGAAATGTTGGTATAAAGGGCGGTGGTTTAAGGATGACCACCAACACTGGAACGCTTAGTGCAGTTCCCGGAACTCTTCCAAAACTGGCAAGAAGCTGAAGTCTTCTGCTAGAGGAAGTGCTCCTATTGTTTTGAAGAGGGAAGCCTTCAACCAATAAAGGGAGGTCTCACCCCGCATAAAAGGGAGAACTTCAACCTGAAAAGGGAAGTCTCAGCCTGTGATGGTTTAAGGAAGACCAACAACTCTGGAATGCTTAATGCAATTCCTTGAACTCTTCCAAAACTGGCAAGAAGCTGGAGTCTTCTGCTAGAGGAAGTGTTCTCAATTTTGTTCCTGGAATTCTTTCGAAACTGGCAAGAAGCTGAAGTCTTCTGCTAGAGGAAGTGTCCCAAATTGCCAACTAAGGGCATGCTCACGGGCATCTTTGTCTCTGGCTACAACTCTGAAACTGGTGTGGCAGGTTGTGGCTCAGGCTTGCTTGATGTGGCTTTGAAGCTCATAGATGACCATCATTTCGCCCCCTGTTAGATACAAGGTGAGATGATGGAGAAAACTCAACTGCAAGACTATTCAATACTCTAGAAGAAGTTCTGACATGTGATTGGAATATCTTCTTGGCTGTTGATGCCCATTGCCAAGAAGCGATCCATCCTCAATGAATCTTTGTTCTTGCAGGACGTTTTTTTTTTGAAGCATCTGTTTGAAGAATGGGTTGTTTTATGATAGTGCTTACATGGATGAAGGTCAAAACAGTGATCTTTCAAATGGCCAACTCGGTCACAGTGTTGGCATTTCACAATTTGTTGTTGTTGTTGCTGCTGTGGAAGAGGAGCAGAATCTGGAACAGCTAGATTTGAACTGTCATGAATGAATCCAGCACTCTGAAATTGAATGGGCTTTGAGTAGTCTGGAATATGAAAGGACAAGTACTTGTCATATCCAAGACCGGTTCTGTGCTTGTTGTGGACAAGCTGTTCCCAAGGTCTGATAATGGGCCTGGGAGTTGCAGACTGAGTTTCTGCATCTGCATGTACAATTGCTGCTTTATTGGGTACTAAATCTGAACCAACTGTAACATTATTGTCTCGCTGTTTATGGGAGTCTGTTTCATTGTTCTGAACAGAAACAGGTTCAGAATGATGACTCCACTGCTGTAATTCTTCCTGCTGTAGCTTTGTTTCAAGCTGCAAAACCTCAATATTCTCTTGTACATTAAGCAAACAGGTTCTAATGTCAACAAGAGAAGCTTTGCTTATTCTTATTGTACCATGATCAGAGGAATGTATCAGAGTTTTTAAGAACTGCAATACTTCACCAATTCTGGCTATTTTATTCATTGTCAAAATTACACTGGTCAGAACTATGAACTTGTAGAGAAAAATCAACACTTACTTGCAATATGTCAATACAATTGGATTTTACAACAGAGTGCAATTGTCTTCAAAAATAGTAATGACTCTCGATTTCAGTTGTGTTTGGTTATATAAGCTTCATATTCCAACACATTTGAAATAACATAAAGTAATCAACGCCACATAAGGAGCATGAATCGACAAGAAAAATGACCAACGTCTATGCCAGATTGAAGAGCAACCATGGGATTTTAAGAGGCAAATTTCTTAATATATAAAACCTGATAAGAATAGAGAAGGAACAATTCTTTGAACTCTGGATTCAAAACCTCTCACGCTTCCATTTCTTCATCGGGAAGGGATGCATTTAAAACCTTTTTTCGTGGCCCACATGGAATGAAAAGTTGTTGTCACATTATTTGCAATCACGGAATATAGTTAACGCCAAAGAAATGGATCGAATCATCACTGATTTCACACCATACATTGTCTTACCATAAGCAACCTCCTTGAACGCATCATACGCAACACATACACTTTGGAAAAGACTGATAAACACGGCCTCCTCACCTCTACTTTACAATGACTACTACAGCCACGGTTGAAGATGCACGTCCAGCTACCCAACCTTTTTGAAGTTAGCAGAGGAATTCACACCCAGAATTGTGCAATCCCAACGATCTCTGGCAATACTAAGTCAACCTCCAACTATAATCGAATTTTGTCTCTGGATTAAGCAAATTGACTTGTCCAGAAAATAATAAATTCCTTCAAGAAGATTATTGCTTCAGGAATTAAATGCATAGTTGCATCACTCATTACAGGACGATAGCAGCAATTCTTATACCAGTGAAGTGTTTGATCTCCAACAATCATACTACAGGCGTCTAGTCTTTGAAAGAGACAACGTACACAGAATTTGTTCAGAATTTCAGTAAGCATTCATATGTGGCAGCGGAATTTGTCCATCAAGCCATGCACAGAGAACAACCATAGTTCATAGGAAATTTATCAACAAATATGATATATATACCCATTTGCAGGACCGCACACGCCAACCTACACAGTGTTTAATGTCATGCAACATTCACCATCGCACAACAGAACACTCGCAGCGCATGTTAAACACACGACAATGAACAAGGTTTAACACACCTCCAGGGTTCACGATACTTCTTGAAATTTCATTATTTCACAAGCGTCCATTGGAAAAGCATATCTTTCATTACTTGGAGCTGATCAAATACCCGACTATAACTCGCCAAAAAGCTCGTAGATGACAGATAGCTGCTTTAAGGCCTTACATAAAACTCATTTAAAGTACATTTCTTGAACTTGAAACTCGCTTCATACTCTTCAACATTCGTCTGTTTTAGCAGCCTCCCTTGACAATGCAAATCTTCCAGATGACCAAATATCACCTGCAGCCAGCTCTATCGCTGACAAATATAGACTGTAACTTGAAGCAAACCTCTCTACCTTAAAATTTTGAACCTTTAAAGAAAACTCATTTAAAGCACATGTCCTGAACTTCAAAACGACTTTATTTTCTTCAAAATTTCTCCATTCCACAGATGTGGATCTCTTAAAAGATCAAATATCGAATAATGAAAAAGCCTTACCACATGGTAATCTGAAATCATTTCACAGCAGCCTCACCATTAAATCCGTAATGAAGATGATCTTTATAGCTTTGGTACTCCCTGTTTCATCTTGGCTCTCCTCGTACACGACAGGTTTACATTCATAGACGTTCTCTGGGTATTCTCTATTTACTTGGAAGCAGTTGTTATTCTTCTACAGCCAGTTTTATTATAGAGGAGCAGGAACATAGACAACTTGACGAGGCAATATATTTTCTTTCTTGCGGCTTACAGGGGGTTCTACATCCTAAATTGGATTTTTTGCTATTTAACTGAAAAACATTACTTCTGATGGATACCCTGTGTATCTAGGCTCGTGCAGACAACTCTTTATGTGGATTTCTTTTACTTCAATTTCAAAAGCTGGAAAAACAATGGAAGGTTGCCTGTTCGTTTCACATCAGGTTCATGAAGCTTCCGTTGCACATACCATCTCCAGCTCCCGCAATCAAACAATGATTCAACGTATTCAGAATTGGACACGTATTCAGAATTGGAGGAATGTAACGTATTCAACGTTGGAATGTAACGTCTGACGGTTTCAGGATGGTGGGTGAGCCAGAAAGGTATAGAGAAATTTGATTGGTACGCAAAATTTTAAGAGAAACACAGTGATCAGACTATGATTGAATGTAACGCCAAAAGTCTGCAACGATAAGCGAGAGGAAAGTAGACATCAAAAGAAGTAACGTTCAATGCAGAATACAATAGCGCCCTCAGGAAGGTTAATGATAAAAATGAACGTTGTCTTCTACAAGCGTTTCACTGTGGACTATCAAGTGCATCTAGTAGCCAACAAGAGTGGGCTGAGACATTATTTAGAGGCCTGACACACCGTAAGAAAAAATAAGCTTTATTTATAAGTGTAAGAGGATTGAACGTAGACAATGACCCCCGCAGAGAGTTGTTATTGGGTGAGTGTTTGCAAGTTGCAAGGTTAGAAGACTAAGCGTTCTTCAAGAAAGAATTAGGTATTGGCTCTCAAACAGAGAAACGATGGAGGGCAGCAGTTCTGACAAGAAGACAGGGTATGGTAGCATGTTTGATGAGTAGAGGGTAGAACTGACGCTGAGAGAAAGGCCACAAGTGACTCAAATATGAGCAGGGCGAGAATTCGCTCGCTCTGATACCATGTTAAACACACATGGGCAGCAAGAATAATCTGAAGGATAAATCATGAAAGTACAATTTTTATTAACAAGAGATATACATTTATAGTATATTATGTGACCGTTGGGTTCTACATTCCAATGTCTCTTGGACTACTTTGTCTATTCGGCTTCCACACTAACCCATTGAGGATTAGGTGTCCAACAAGGTGCAACACAATGGATAGTATGGTGCAGCACATGATGTAATAAGATGCAGCTTGGTTGTATTGTAACATCAGCATGGTTGTATTGACAGTATGTTTAGGTGCAACATAATGGACAGTATGGTGCAGCGCATGATATAATAATATACATCATGGTGGTATTGTCAACTTCAGCATGGTTGTATTGACAGTATGTTTAGATGCAGCATACTTGGATGGATGCAGCGTGATAAATGCGATGACTAGTGTGGGCAGCATGGATGCAGTATAGTGCTACACAATTGTAAATCATGGTGATGATGGGCATGTAGATATGGCAGCAACACGATGCATTGCAGCAACTTGTTGATGATGAGTACAACATGATGATGTGGTATTGCTCAGTGAGGGGAGTAACATAGTGATGAAGAGCAGCTCAGTGATTGGGTGCAACATAGTGACGGGTGCAACATGATGATGAGGTGCAATACAGTGATGGGTGATGCATGGTGATGGAGTCGCCTTGGAGGATCAGTTGAAGTAGTATGCCTTCACCTGAGTTTAGATCAGCTGCCTCATGTGCCATATTCTTAGAGAAGAGCTTTGCTCTTATTTACATAAGTCAAAATGTTGACTTCTGATGTATATGTACTATCTCTCTCTTTTCTGAACTATTGAAGAACATATAAGAAGAATTGATCAAGGGTTTCCCCACATTGGGGTTTGTCTTTGGCTAGCGCCACAACTTGTGTTCCCTTGTCTTGGCTTCTCTTCTGCGATTTATGTTTATGTTCTATCTGCATTTTACTATCATGCTAAATGTGATTGCTAATCTAGAATTGATATTGAGATAATGTGAAAAATTGAAGTAAATTGCTATCAGCATAGAACATACCTAAAATTAACATGGTATCAGAGTTGAGGTGAAGACAAATCCGAAGCAAGAGTAAAAGAGTAATCATTGAAGACAGTTGGAAAGGACAAAAAGGCTCAGTGGGTCCCTATTCACCAAGGGTGGAGTCGATTCAAAGAAGATTATCAGAGTGGCATAGCGGAAGCATCTGTTTGGCCATTATGCAAAGGAGTATTCGAATAGAAGGGACACATCACTTGATGATGATAACAATCATTCCAGGGGCATCTTCAATGATCAAAGGAATGACAGGTTCATTGGCAAAGGGAAAAGGATTGCAAGTCATCAAGGAAATGACCAACTCTTCAAAGAAAGCAAGGAACTCCAGGTATGAAGAATCAAATGTTGTTTTTGATAAGCTAAAGAAGTATTATCCTATATTGGCCCTCTCCACTACTTCTCCTCCAGACTCTTTGGGAGTCTGGGTTATTGATTGTAGTGCTTCAAGGCACCTCAACGGATAGAAGGAAGCTCTCTCTAATTTGATAGAGAGGGAAACAATCGTGGAAATTAAACTTGGAGTCACTGCCACCTATCCCGAAAAGGGTGTAGGGCATGTTATTCCTCAATTGAATAAGGGTAACACCATTCATTTACAAGAAGTTCTTTATGTACCTGATCTCAAGAAGAACTTGGTGTCCATTTCGGCAATGGAAGTCAAAGGTTTCAAGTGGCATTCATCAATGCAAAGGTATGTGTTTGAAAAAGGATTTTTTCAAGATGCTTTTATTCAAGGCTGGCAATTTGTATCAAGTTGTAGATAGTCCATTAGGGACCATGTCAGTTGACACATCTCTTCTATATCATCAGAGGTCTGCTCATTATGGGGCCATACCCAATGTGAGTCAGATGGTGAAAGGGATTCTTGATTTCAAGAAGAGCATGGAGGTACATGTCCGAGATGTACCGAAGGAAAACTTACAAGGGGACCATTCCCCTCATATAGCAAGACCTCAGATTTGGAACAACACGAGGGGTTTGAAATTCATGATAAGGAATCTCGTGTATACAGGTGGAAGAAAGCCCTCTATGGCTTGAAGCAAGCACCCCGAACTTGGTATGAAAGGATAAACAACTATCTGATGAAGCTGAGATTCACTAGGAGTGAAGCCGATCCAAACCATTGCTTGAAGGTGGTGGATGATAGACCTCTCACACTGCTACCTCGATGAGGAGGACCTCTTTCTAACAGGTGCAGACCCTCTCATTTGCAAAAGTAAGAGGGAGTTGGATTCCGGATTTGGAATGATGAACTACAAGCCCTTGACTACCTCGATGAAGCTTAACTTTCAGAAGTTATGTGTAGTGATGCCGAACCTGATTTGGGAAATTCCTTTGAGTTTCATAAACTCATTCGCATTGATGTTCTTGGTGAACTCTCGTCCGGATATATGTTTTGCAATAAGCATGGTTGGCTCATATATGCTTGAGCCTCACTGGATTGGGGCCAAGAATCTTCTGAGATATCTTCGGGGCACAATCTCTTAATGATTGAGATACACTGCTGGAAATGTGAAGCTGCATGATTATTCGAATGTTGACCGGATAAGCAGTGTGGAGGATTGCAAGAGCACCTCTGGGTGTTGGTTCTCTTTGGGTTCTGCTACTATATCCTAGATGAGCAGGAAGCAGAAGCCAGTTGCTTTGAGCATTGTTGAGACTGAATACGTAGCTACGAGTATGACCTCGTGTGAAGCTGCCTGGTTGAGGAAGCTCTTCAGTGAGTTGTTTGGACACATGCTGGATGCCACCATGATCTTCTGTGACAACCAGAGGGGGATTCGATTGTTGGGGAATCCCGTATTCTATGATCTCTCCAAGCATATAAACATCAGGTACCACCTTATCTGCGATATGGTACAACGAGGAGTAAGAAGGCTCCAATTCATTGGGACTGAAGTGCAGGTCGCCGACATTCTGTCGAAGCCCCTGGGAAAGGTCAAATTTGTGACTTTCAGAGAACAATTAGGAGTTGTGGGGAGACTCTCTCCTATGGGTCTTGGATGATATGGACATTGAGCTTTGGGAGCTCCAGGGGGCTTGGGGGTACATCTTGGAGCGATGAGAAACCATAGGGTGAGTGGTTCAACCTTCCCCTAGTGATTTGTTGTGTACAGGGTGAGTGGTTCAGCCTTCCCCTGGGATACCCCTAGTGACATGTAGGCAAGATGAGTGGTTTACCCTTCTCCTGCTGAGACATCCTACCCATGCAGTCTGGGACTCATGGGAAGTACCTCTCATCTAGCCAATGAGCAGGGAAATGAGGATAGGGACCATAGTAGTATCGATGGATGCATCGTGTTACTACCATACTCCCTATGCTAGGATGATATTGATGTGGGATCAATTGGAACTGACTTTGGGTCAGTAAGAGTGATATAACTCACTCTCTTTTGGAACTGATTTCGGATCAGTAAGAGTGGTATGATACACTCTTTATTTGGAACTGATTTCGGATCAGTAAGAGTGGTAAGGGACACTCTCTTTTATATGGGACCCACTTCGGGTCAGTAGAGGATGGTGTGATACATTCTCGATCATTTCTTATTCTTCATAGTTCTACAGAGCATAGCAGTGCAGGGCACTGATGGCAGAGATAGTACAATCTGGCAGATGGATCAGCAAATGGAGTTCTCCCTAGTTGAAAGGGAGTGTTAAAATTGGAAACTAGGGAAAAAATCCATGTGGGTCTACTTATTCATGGTCGCTGATAATTGTTTTGGATTCCTCCCATTGAGAGGTGTAGGATTGATCTAAAGATCATCCGATTCCGACATGTATTCATGGAGATATGAATTTATTTGTGTTATGGGACAATTCATCAAGGTCAACTAGCAACCTAATTGCCCCCACTTGTTCTCAACGTTTTAGTATAAAAAGAGGTGGCTTGCTAGTCATTTGCACACACTCTTCTTGTGATCTCTTCCTCTCCACTTGTCTTTGGGTTTTGGTGGGAGGAGAGATCCTAAGAGATACACTGGCCTAAGAAGAGTTGCCCTAGATGATGCCCTAGATCTAGGACGTAGTCAAGCATGTGACTAGGATATGTTGGTTGCAATAGCCCACAACGCAGTCATGATGAAATTGCCCTAAACGTAGTCAAGGTGAAGACCTAAATGCAGTCACGGTGAAGACCTAAACGCAAACCTAAATGCAGTCATGGGGAACACCTAAATGCAGTCATGGTGAAGACCTAAACGCAGCCATGGTGAAGACCTTAATGTTGTACACATTGCCTTATCTAGGCCCTCAAAGAGATCTAACACACTGTTTTAGGCCGCATTTTAAGGAGGGTTTTTCATGTGCCCTAACTGTTGTGAGTGCAAGCCCTAGCTGCAGTCCTATTGGGAGGACCATAGTCTTAACCCAGTCGTAGATAATTAGAAGAGTTGGTCGCAGTCGTAACTGTCAAAGAGAAGACCAGACGTTGCCTAAATGCAGTCCATGGAGAGGCCTTGACACAGGCAAGAAGACACCCTAGTCTCAGCTCTCAAGGAGGCCATCTTGGTCGCAGTTGGAGAAGATCCTATCAACCATTAGACTCTATAAGGAAAGATGACTGTGCAACAATAAGGTTGCGAGGAAGTCATTGTTGTTCAAGAGTAAAGATAGTTGGATTGTCTTGCTGCTGGGTTGGGTCGCTGGCCATAGCTAGCAACATAGAGGACTGAAGTTTGATATGACATCATGTTTAGGTGTAGCACAATGGACAGTATGGTGTAGCACAATATAGTGCAACACATGATGTAATAAGATGCATCTTGGTTGTATTGTCAACATTAGCATGGTTGTATTGACAACATGTTTAGATGCAACACAATGGAAAGTATGGTGCAACATATGATGTAATAAGATGCAGCTTGGTTGTATTGTCAACATCAGCATGGTTGTATTGACAATGGACAGTATGGTGCAACACAATATGGTGCAACACATGATGTAATAAGATACAACATGGTTGTATTGTCAACATCAACATGGTTGTATTGACAGTATGTTTAGATGCAACATACTTGGATGGATGCAACATGATAAATGTAGTGACTGGTGTGGGCAACATGGATGTAGTACAGTGTTTTATAATGGTATAGCATGGTGATGATGGGCATGTAGATATAATGCATTGCAACAGCTTGATGATGAGTACAACATGATGACGTGGTATTGCTCAGTGATGGGAGCAACATAGTGATGAAGAGCAGTTCAGTGATTGGGTGCAGCACAGTGACGGGTGCAGCATGATGATGAGGTGTAGCATAGTGATGGGTGCTGCATGGTGATGAAGTCACCTTGGAGGATCAGTTGAAGCAGTATGCCTTCAACTGTGTTCAGATCAGCGGCCTCATGTGCCATCTTCTTAGAGAAGATTTCTGCTCTTATTTAGATAAGTCAAAATGTTGTCTTTTGATGTATATGTACTATCTCTCTTTACTGAACTATTGACGAACATATAAGAAGAATTGATCAAGGGTTCCCCACATTGAGGTTTTTCCTTGGCTGGCACCACATCTTGTGTCATCTTGTCTTGGCTTGTCTTCTGTGATTTATGGTTATGTTCTATCTGCTATTTACTGTCATCCTAGATGTGATTGCTAATCTGGAATTGATATTGAGTTAATGTGAAAAATTGAAGTAAACTGCTCTCAGCATAGAACATACCTAAAATTAACACCGATTCTTCTGATAGCACAAGAGAAGTTGGATTAGCAGTAAAAGCTCATCCCACTAGTGTTGGTGCGGTGAGGTTGTTATAGGTGGTATCAGAGCATCTAGGTTAAACGCTTTGACCAGATGGCCTGTATCATGGGAAAGTAGCAACAAAATTCTTGCAAAGGGGTTTCATAATGATCTTTAGTAAATTAGCCAAGTTAATGTTTAGGTGTTAAAAGTCGGTCCAAAATTGGTTAATGGCTTGCATGCTAATAATGCATGGATCCTTGGTTTTGGGATGGAGCTCAAGGGCCTTGATGTGTGTAGGATTGTATCCTGCTCAAGGTGTTGATTGGAAAATCATATTAACTGCAATGATGTTTGGCATGTTATTGTGATAGATGCATTGGCATTGCATGTGATTGTTGGATTACATCAGCTAAAAATAAATAGGGGTGGAGTAATTTACGTGAGATGTCGGATGGGTGGAGTGGGTGTTGATCGTCGGATGGGGGTGTTGGAACTCCCATCCAGAATCGTTATTGTTATGCTCTACCCTCCCATTAACAATTGGGGAGAACGATCTATCGCAATTCACCTGCTGATCGTCGATTACTCCGCCGTATTTGCAACCGTTAGATTGGATGGCGCTTGTAGGGATTGTTAAAGCGAGCTTGTGTGGAAAGTTTCCATTGGTCTTGGGGGGTTAATGAACGATGGGACCTATCAACTGGAGCTGCGTGACATATATTATGCCTGACATATTTCCACCGACCAGTATATATATATATATTTATATAGATATAGGTCAAGGTTGGGATACTCTGAGTAAGAGTTGTAGATCGAAGAGGACTCGTCCAAAACATTGAATGAGAATTGTTAACTAAAAGGAATAAATGACAAAAAAATAAATAATAATAATCCCATTCTTCTGACAATACAAGAGGAGTTGGATTAGCAGTAACAGCCCATCCCACTGGTGTGGGTGGGGTAACGTTGTTATAGGTGGTAACAGAGCATCGAGGTTCAATGCTTAGACCGGATGGTCTCTATCTTCAGTAAATTAGCTAAGCTAATGTTTAGGTGTTAAAAGCCGTCTAAAATTGGTTTACTGCTTGCATGGTAATAATGCATGGATCCTTGGTTTTGGGATGGAGCTCAAAGGCCTTGATGTGAGTAGGATAGTATCCTGCTCAAGGTGTTGATTGGAACATCATATTAACTGTAATGATGTTTGGCATGTTATTGTGATAGATGCGTTGGCATTGCATGTGATCTATGTATGCTAGCTAATTGGGGTGTGAGTTTCATGGCCTGGTTGGCATATGGAAAGGACCCCAGTGGAGATTGACTATTTCTATATGATGAAATGGTTATTATGTTTATTAGTGGTGCTTTTTCATCGATGGTTAATGCTTTCTTGTCATAATGGAACAAGATGAACTCAAAGGTAGGGGTTTGTGTGGACCTTGTAGATGCAGGATTTGTAGCTTGCTTGAGAATGATGTGCTTGATGATTGTCTACCTATGCTGGTTTCTTACTTGTGCAAGTGAATGCTAGGTGTAGCATTATGATGGATGGATTATGGGATTGCACGCATACGCAAATGCATTTGTGAATATGATTATTGTTGATTATAAGATGGTAGGTGTTCATGCGGAAGATTGATTCCTTCATAATTGTAAAGGCATGATTGTCAACAAATCGGTCTAAAATTGGTTTACTACTTGCATGCTAATAATGCATGGATCCTTGGTTTTGGGATGGAGATCAAAGGCCTTGATGTGAGTAGGATAGTATCCTACTTAAGGTGTTGATTGGAAAGTCATACTAACTGCAATGATGTTTGGCATGTTATTGTGATAGATGTGTTGGCAATGCATGTGATTGCTGGATTACATCAGCTAAAAATAAGTACGGGTGGAGTAATTTACATGAGCTGTCAGATGGGTGGAGTGGGTGTTGATCGTCGGATGGGGGTGTTGAAACCCCCAACCGAATTCGTGATTGTTATGGGCTACCCTCCCATGAACGATTGGGGAGAACGACCTATCACAATTCACCTGCTGATCGTCGATTACTCCGCTCTCTTTGCGATTGTTAGATTGGATGGCGCTTGTGGGGATTGTTGGAACAATGTTTTTAAACCCGGCCGGCTCGGAACCGACTTGTTCAAAAACATTTCAACTTGGTGGTTGAACCGGTTCGGCCGACCGAGTTAATACCAAGCCGGCAGAGTCATTGCATGACTTGTCCGAGTCCGTATCAACCCGGCTGGGTCAAGGAAAGCGGCCAGTGAACCCCCAAAAACGCAATTTTTTTTTATTTTTTTATGTTCTTTTTTAGTGTGGGGGACTCCAAATGGTTTTATTAATTGGTTTTTTGGTCTTTGA
This sequence comes from Pinus taeda, assembly GCA_000404065.3. Lineage (NCBI taxonomy): Eukaryota > Viridiplantae > Streptophyta > Pinopsida > Pinales > Pinaceae > Pinus > Pinus taeda. The sequence goes on from APFE030132838.1 coordinate 47,113, forward strand.
GTTCCATTCCCCTCTCCTAGTATTGATATGTTATTCAAATTTGATGGTAATGTTAAATTCTTAAAGTAAAAGTGACATTCTCCTTA
>APFE030132842.1:0-11943 GCA_000404065.3 Pinus taeda
AAAGATCTATTGGTACTAGCCCATATGAGTTGGTGTATGGCCTGGAAGCTGTGTTCCCATCATCTCTTGGGATCCCTGTGATCAAATTGCTGCAGGAAATACAGGATGAACCCAATGATATCTAGAGAAGGATCAATCAAACAATTCACTTACAACAAACAAGGGAAGAAGTGTATCATAGAACCCAGGTTCTACAAGAGAAGCTTAAAAAGGTGTTTGACAAAAGAACAAAAGCTGAGGACTTTTTCATAGGAAACAAAGTATTGAAATGGGACTCTAGGAGGGAGGACAAAGGAAAGCATGGCAAATTTGACTTTTTGTGGAAAGGGCCATTTGTAATTCAAGCTGTGCAAGGCAACAATACCTTTTTCTCAAGAGTCTGGATGAGTCAAACAATGATGAAGGCCCAGTGAATGGGAGAATGCTCAAACACTACTATGACCCATGAGCATAGGATAGCCACATATTGTACATAAATATCTATATTTTCAGCATTTTTTCTTTTTTACAACAGATAGATAGAAGAACAAATACAACAGATTTTGAAGAATGACCAGCAAAACCATATCAAAAATGACATAGATACTTGAAAAGCTCCATGAACAGAATTGAGCAAGGTCTACAGAGCAGAAAACCAATGATAGGCAGTGATACATGTTAGCAAAACATGAAATGTTAATCCTTGCACAAATGAGGTCATGAGACACTGCATACCAGCTCACTGGTTTCAGATCAAAGGTGTCAAAACTAGAGCAAATTCACCACAGTAAGAAGAGGAAAATAAGGCCATCTGACCTGCTGTTCTTGGCTTTCCACCAGGGAAAGCCATCCCCAAGTGGAGCCACTGTTAGGTTCCTATACCAATAGGTTTCATCTTTCATGATTGACAGTGGAAGAGCTAAATATGTTCATCATTGCAGGCTGCAAAGGTTCCATATTTTGTGTACATGCTATGAAAATTAAAAAATGAAAAGAGGGTATGCCTTAAAAGAAAAAACAAAAGGCAAGAAAATCAAATGGTCAAGAGAAAAGTGAAAATGAACCCCAAACTAAAGACCAGGAAAGTGGCCAGTCAAAATGCCACTACTATATTTTGGGCAGTATCATACTCTACAAATACTACTGCTAATCATACTTGATGGATAGCCCAATAGTCTAAACTGGACCATGCCATGTTTAAATTGCTTGTTGCAGAATAGAGAATGTTTCCCGTCCAAACAGCTCAAGCTTGGCAGATGACTAGCTAGGTAGAGAAATGAAGGTGCCCAACTGCTTAATCTGGGTCCTTGGAAGAGATAAGAGTACATTTTAGATAGGAGGGCAGTCAAAAGAAAAAAGAGAACAATCAGGGTCTGCTAATTCAAGTGCACCCACTTCAAATGAAGAAAAAATGTTAGGATTACTAGGATGAGTAAGTAGTGCAAGGTTGCAGAAATGGAGGGCCATCACCAATTGGCTTATTAAGTGCAAAGACTCATGCCACTCAGGGTATTGGCATCAAAACAGAGAGTGGAGGACAAAACATTGGAAGCATGTCTAATTTCCCCCATTTTCCCCAAACATCATTTACTAACACCCCCAAGGGCCTTGAGATCTGCTCAAGTGTCCAGTTCCACTTCAGTTCATGACAAGCTACTGGGTCAAACCATGAAGTTTAATCAAGAAAAGAAGCCACATTTTTCGTGTAAAAAATCTTTCTTATTATTTCATTTATCTTCAATTCCTAAGTTTTACCTCTTTGAACTTAGCCATACCCCTTCACTCACTTCACAAAGTCATATTAACCACTAACGTATTATTTAACTCCCTAACTACCCCACTTCCCTAATCCTATTAGGATCTATGAAAAACTCCCAAAAAGCATGTATAAATACCCTCCCCCTAGCACTATAGCTATATATCCCTTCCTTGGGAAATATTAACCCATCAGGGGTTAGTGTTAGCCCCTTTGAACCTAAAAACTATGGTTTTTGCCAAAAAACTATGGTCAAAAATCAAAAAAATCAAAATCCCCGCCCTTGCTAAACCCCCCTACCCCTTTTCCGCGCTGAAATTAATGTTTACAATGTTTTTTATTAAAAAACATTAATTATTAGACCCATAAACACAAAATCCTAAAGTTCATAACCCACCCCGCGCCCGATTTATTTAAATCTATTAAATTATTGGGCGGGTCCCCTCTGCCTTAACGCGCCGTCGCATCAGAGTTGCCGCCTATCGTCTGATGACCGACCCCAGCCATCCAACAGTGGGCGGTCATTGTCATATCAAAGGTGCCCAACCTTTTGCGTCCGGGGGATTGGCGGTATTCCCGCCGTACCCCCGCCACGCGTCGGCCTCCCGCATTGTTCGGAGCTCCCCCCTTAATACCGCTTACCACCTCAGGGGCCTCTGGGGAAACCGCTTACCGCTCGTCCCCCGCGCTGACGTCACGCCCCCGTCAGCATGACGTCACCCCACCTGTTCCGCCACCGTGCCTCCACATCACCTCCACGTCGCTTGTCCGCCTGTCCACCCTGCCACCGTGTCACTGCCACTTGGGCACCCACGTCAGCTGCCACGTCACCCTGTCGTATTCGGGCCCATGATGACGGTAGCATGACATCATCACCAAAAAGGCACCAAAGGGCCAAAAATGCATAAAAAGACGCGAATTAGCCGTTATTCGTCATTCTTATTCGTTGTTTCCGGAGCTCCTCTGCATGCGAAAACGACGTTCAACGGTCGAAATCCAAATTTCACCTACCAGAGTTGCTGCCGCCCTCATCATCGACCCAAGTACCTACAATTAGTCCTATTCGACGCCTCCTACGCCATAAAAACCAGGTATTTGCCGAAGGCGACCTTCTTTACCCACAATTCTCCTATTTTTTCTCCTAATTTCCTGCAAAATAACTCTGCTAAAAATCCTCACTGCTAAATTGTCCACTAAGAATACTTAAGAACCTGGTAAAACCCCTGCGCGACAAAACTCTAGAAGAAACCCGTGCCCTTCTGCAAATTCACCATAAAAGCAATCGGAGAAGCCGAGCTACCGGCTAAAAACAAATACAGAAGTTCCCTCATTCCTGTTATAGCAAAACTCCCTTGAAAAACCAGCTAATTAGCTCAAACACACTCTGGTCCTTCAAAACAGAGTGCCCCACAGTTCATTAAACCTGTAAGAGTCTCCTCACACTGTCAAGCTGCTCACTGCCAAACAGAATTTAGCAGGCATTCCTCAGCCTTTAAGTCAAGTAAAACATCCAAGTTGAAACCAGACATGGCCACTCCATCTGCACTGGATGTAGCTCCTGTAGATCCACCAAATAAAGAACTGGAAGCTATGCCACTGGTAGACAATGATTTCCTCATTACAAACTTTGTGGCAGAGAGGAACCACTTACAGACCTTCTTCCAGCTAAGGAACAGTCACTTAGACAACAGTGACATGTATGGCATCTGGGAATCCAATCTGCCCACCTACTTCCTACCATCTATGAATATTTTCCCTGAAGTCATTCACCTCTGTGCAAAAAACTATGACCAGAAGCTCAGAGCTGTAAAGTCTTCATCTAGGAGCATCCTCTTCTACATAACACCAGATTCCATCAATCAAATGTTGAACTACAAGCACCCCTAGCTACTATACCCATTCTCCATTAAGTACCTGCTGGATGAGGGCTCCAAGCTCTCTAGCACAGACATTGCTACAGTAGCCAAGAATTTCATGAAGGCAGACTGCCAACCTTCTGGGCCACCTCCTTTTTCATATGCAAATTTCAATGAGGTAGGCAAGCTGTTGGTGGATATGTTAACCTCTGTGTTGGGGTTCACTACAAATGAGCATGTTGATGAAATTGTGTTGGTCATGCTGTCTGTGTATAGCCTTGAGAAATCCCCTGCTGTGAAATACAATTATGCCAAGTATATTGCCAACAATATGCATGACCAATTGTCAAGGTTGAATAGGGAGGCAATATTTAAGTATTCATCATACATCTATCACTTGTTCATGTATTATCAAACAGATTGCTTCCAGTGCCCAATCAAGAAGCTAGATTCACAGGGTGAGAGGAGGTCTATTATCTTCTGGTCTTCAGTCTTCCACCAAGTCCAGAATTCCCCCTATTCATACTGTGAATTTATTGACCAGTTTGTATATCCAGTCACATGCCTCTTAAAGAGGACTCCTCCTGCCAGTTTGTCCAAATATATGGAGAAAATCTTACAGCTATCCAGGAGTTACAAAATAGGTGATTGGTATTTGTACCAAAATCACGCAGTTATCAGAATCTATGGCTGTGAGCTCTGTCCCTACAGGCTCCCAAAATATGTGCCTATGAGGTTGTTTGCCCTGGAATACTATAGACAACTCATAAACTCTGTTCTCACACACTTCCACAATGCCAAGAAGAAAGCCAACCTAAAGTTCAGAGACCACCTAGGCCCATTTGTCATGAATAAGAAAGATGGTTAGCAAGAAGCTGATTAAATACTGGGGCAATAGCTCAAACTCAAAAGAAGCTTCTGGTGGGTCCCTTATGACCCTGAAGGTTTCATCAGTGCTAGGAGGGTCAAGTATAGGCTGCTAGCCTATAAGCATTGCCCATACCCATAAATACAACACTTTTCCAACCAAGATGAATGGGTACTTGAATCAATAGTAGAAGAATTGACTCAGGAAGAAAAAATGGAGCAGACTGTGAAAGATTTGGAAAAAACTCTTGACTTGGATTCTTGTCAACAAGTCTTGTTCAAACAACCAGTCCAAGTAGGAGAAGGCCCTTCTACTGCTCCAGCTGCACAGAACACCTAGCAAGCTCCTGCAACAACCACCACAGCAAAGGGTAAAGAAATAATGGATGAACAACAACAGACAGAGACAGGGCAGCCCAACACCTCAAAGGATCAGACTCAAGGGCAAGTCCCTTCACAGCAAACTGGACCACCCCAAATCCTAGTTCTGCAAACTCCTCTTAATGAAGAGAGAGGAAAAAAGAGAGATAGAGAGGAGGTCACACCTCCAACAGGGTCAACACAACAACCAGAAGCCAAGAGGCCAAGGATTGACCCTGAAATAGAGGAGGGAGATATCAGTGAGGAAAGGGCAGAAAGCCACAGCAGAGAAAGGCAATCAAGCTAGCAGACTGCCACTAGCTCATTTCAGCTAGAACAGGCCATACAACACAGCACAGAGGTATCCTCCTCAAGACAGTAGGGCAAGAAACCAGCTGGAATCAAAGAGGGCTTCATGGAGATCAAGGCACAGAACGAATTTTTGAGAGTGCAACTCTACAATCAATTCTTGAAGGCAACTCCAGCCAAAAAGCAAAGATTGATGGCCGCCTATGACCTCAAAGAGGAAAAAATGATTTTTACTCATTTAAAGCCCAAAGTCCCACATCCCAAAACCTCTGCAGATTACTATAGAACAAACTTAGAGGTCTTTTCTAAAGACATACACCCCATGGATCAGATTGAGCTGCACAAACAGATTGGGGAAATGGTGTACGCAACACTTGCAGATAGGGCCATTCTGGCCCATCAGTTAAAAGAAGCACTTAAGAACACAAATACACAGCTTGATTTTGAAAGGTTGTCTTCCTCTGCAAAGGACAACAGAATAAACACTCGACCTTGGAAGACATAATAATTGATTTGGGACATGACCCAAAGGATCCAAAGGGTGTTAGAGCCCTCATGAAGAAGAAAGAGGATGACATTGCTGCACTGAGAAGGCAGGAAAAGTTGCCTCCTACCATTCACCCTCAAACAACAGAACTTGCACAAGAAAAGCAAGTAGATGATGCTATGGAGCTGCTTCTGGTAATGAATCAAAGAATATTACAAATGGAAGCAGAATTAGAGAAAGCACTGCAGGACAAGAAAGGGGAGTCAGCCTCCCAGCCCCCTCAAACATCAACAACTCTTGGACCTGTCCCTCCCACACAAGCAGCAGCAGCCCCTCCTACCATTCCAGCACCAACCACAGCTACATCAGCAACAGGAGCAACAGCAGCAGCAGAATCCAACATGAGCATGGAGGACTTGATGAAAGCTGTCAAAGAGCTTGAGACTCAAGAAATAGAAATAAATGAAGCCAAGGATAGACTGGCCAAGCTGGAGACCAGCTGTGATAAATCCAAGATGACAGTAGCAGAGAAACAAAGAGAAATAAAGGCCTTAGAGGCCAAAGTAAAAACTCTGGAAAAGGAATTGCTCCTAGGCAAGACCTTAGCAGAAATAAAGAAGATAATTTGGGCCAAAATTGGCCAATCAATACAGGACCAATGGAGGTCAATCCAGGCAATATATGAGTAGGTAGAACTAATAGGCATGGCTCATGTGGAGATACAAAGAGCTAGAACAACACTGGGAATCATGCATGAGCAGGCCAATAAAATGATACACGTCCTCAATAACCACACTAGGGACGAGTTGGCAGCTCCAGAGATAAGCAACAGAACAGATACAATCCTGACAGCTAAGAAAGTGCTGACCTTGAGGAACTTCACTCAAACTCTGGAGAGAAAATGTCAGGAAATGAAAGCAGAAATTGATGAATTCAGGGCAAAAATGAAAATATTACAGGATAAGGACTACCAAGCCTAGTGACTGGCACAGGACAGCTGCTATCATATAATCAGTAGATGAAAAGGATCAATAATTATGTTGAAAATTAAATAACAGCATCTAGCAGCTCCACAGAAGAAGTAGGGCCTCCCTCTAGGCAGTCTCTGTATGACAAGTTAGAAAATCTGTTTTTTATTGAACATGAGATAAATCATCTGCTTGAGGTGCCTCCAAACTTCTACAGATATACAGAGGCAGATGAAACACTGGTGAAAATAAGGAGGCATCAGCTACCTCCAATTGATTGGTGGCAGGAAATGCTGGAAATTCTGCCCAGATAATGCCACTATGTTATTCCTTTTTGAGAAAAATCAAGTCTCGGTCATGGTACAGGTCAGCAGACAGATCAACACACAGGTATCACAGGGAGCATCCGTACAAGTGACTCACCAACGCACCCAGACAGCAGGCTCAATTAATGCAGAGTTAAAGGCACAACTACAACCCACTTTCCTGAGCCATAAAGCCAAAAGCTGTCTGACAGAAAGATAACTGCCATCTCAACATTAAACGCTGTACTTATGTTTTTCATTTACTTTTTGTAAGAGAGTTGGTGGTGCAATTTATTCCACAATAACTCTCTATTGAGATATTTTGTACCCTATTTTGTATATATATCCCCTCAGATAACGTATTGAGGGTCGGTTGTAGTGAAACTCTTTCTGAAAAGCTCTATTGTATATTTGAGACATTTTGATAATACAAATTGCTGGTGGAGATTTCGGGTTCCTATGCTGTCTGAAGATGGAAATGAATAGCTTTGTTATGTTGCAGAATTCCTGTGTCATTTGCTGGAGCAATAAGTTTCTCTGAACTATGTATGTGTTTTCTGTGTATTCCATAATTCTTATGTTTCCATGATCATAGTAAATAGAGAAAAATAATAGCCTGGGATTCGTTTTGAACACCCTATGCTCAATCTCTATTTCTAAATATGTTTTCTTCTGGATTAGCCATGGATATGAATTCTTGATTGCTCATGTCCAAACTAATTCTATCATTGTGAATATTGTTTAAGAATTCTTAACTTCTCTTAAGCAATACTTTCATTTTCCCCTTGTTAGCATAGTGAAAGATTCTTAGTTTCCTTTCACTCACTAATTCCATAACTCCATCAAAAAATTAGTAAATTGCTTCACATATGCCTATCTGGCTCTGCAGCAACACTCTACCTTCATAAACATACTTCAGCAGCACAATACCTCAACTCCATTGCCCAATGGACCAGACTGTTCCGTGATCTATATTTCAGCTCTGTCTGGATTCACCAACCCACCAAACTCAAGCAAAACAGCACACCATAACTACCCTAAAATGATCCATCAAACAAAACTAAATTATAAAGTGAGAGCTCTCTCTGGTTACAGGTAGAATCTTCCTGTTTAAACCCTATCGTAAGATACCAAGGAAAGAGAACTCAGAAGCTGGCTCCAAAGAAGAAATCTTGTTACACTAGGTCCAATCTTGGCCCTAATCCCCCAGCTAGCTTTGAAAACCCCAATTTAATCCCCAAAATTTTAAAAAAGCAAGAGCAGCTAGGGGAGCTCTCAGACTCAGATACAGAACCAAATCAACAGAGCTATATTCCTACTCCTGTCAAAGCATCAGTTCACCCTCACACAGTCCCTACTTATCCTAGTTCCTCATCCACTTCCCAAGGTAGCTTCCCCGCTCCTCCATCCCCAACACACCTTACTCCTATTATCCCTGTTGTTCCAGCTATTCCATTCCTTGCTGTCCCTTTTATCCCTGCAAATATGGCTAGATATGCTCCCTTACACCTGCCTGCAAGTCCAGGGGAAATGCCCCAAGACTATCAAGGCAAAATCACTTACTTTGATGGTACTGGCACTTATACAGCCCGGCAACACACCAAGAGGATGCAGGACTATTTTGAGAACTATGAGATAGATGATGAAGATGTAAGAATGAGAATTTTTGTGCAAAGTTTGACAAGAGATGTAAGAAATTGGTTTAGGTCTCTAGCTGCAAACTCCATAGTCAATCCTGATGCCTTATACCTAAGTTTTTTAAACAGATGGGAAAAGAAGAAAGACCCTCTACACATACTAACAGAGTATGATAACTTGAAAAGGGGTCCACAAGAAACAATTCAAGATTACTGTGCTAAGTTCAACATTGTATATAACGCCATTCCTCAAAACTTGAGACCTCCACCTGATCTGGCCTTGATCAAATTCCCTGAAGGATTTGACCCAAACATGGCATACCAATTAAGAGAAAGAGCACCTCCAAGTCTTGCAGATATGCAGAATATAGCTGTAAGTGTGGAGGCAAACCTGATTGCCAAGAGAACGAGAGCAAAAAATGAGAGAAGAATAACATTTAAAGAGGAACCCTCAACCTTTGACCAAAAGCTAGATGAAATCATGAAGGGTATGGAGAGGTTGGGAGATAGAGCTGAGACCATGGAGAGAAAGTCCTCCTGGGAAGGGAAAACAAGCAACACTACTAGGAATACCAATTTTAGAAAAAACCAAAACCCAAATGCTAGGAGAACTAGTCCTGATCAGAACATCAGACCTCCATTTCAAGAAAATTATGTAGAGGCCTCAACCACTAGTGAACAAATAGAAGATCCCCACATCAATCTAATGGGTTTGGATAGTGAACAACAAGTATTCTTAACACAAGATGATCAACAAGCCCAAGAATGCAAGCAATTCCAAGCAAAATCTGGTGAGTCATTTGATTTCAGAGAAGGGTATGACACAACAGTCTATGAAGTACACAAACAATACAAATTAAGAAGTAGAACCATAGATGTACCTGAGAATACCAAACAAACAATCAACAAACTGCCCAAGAAATCCAATGATAAAGCTGTCTTAACAGAGTCCTCAGATAAAAAACTCCAAAGAGAGGTCACAGTGGAAGATGTATCTGATGTACAACCTCCAGTAAAAGCTACACCCACACCTCTTCTCCCAACAGAAATCTTGGCCAGACCTCTAGAAAATAAAGCCAACCCAAGCATACCCCAAAACAGTATACCTGATCAGGACATGGTCACCCAAAATTCAGCAGAAAAAGAAAAATTTGCTGCTCACAATGTAAAAATTCAGATGGAAAAACCTTTCAATCTCGAAATAAAAATTGGTAAACTAAAGATTGCAATTCCCCTTTCTGAATTGGCCAAACATGAGGTCTTCAGACAACAAATCAATAGATCATTGCAAGTACCAGAAAATAGGGATGCAATTAACATTCTGGATTACCAACCAGAGCTGATTTTTGGCTCAAAAGTCAATGGAAAATCAGTGGATGGAGGGACTCCTCCATTCTATGTAAGCCTAAACATTCATGACAAAGTATTTACACAATTGCCATGGTGACTAGGGACCTCTCATAAACCTAATGCCCAAATCAGTAATGGAAAAAGCTTGGGATTAGATATCACCAGACCCTATAAAGATTTGTTTTCATTTGATTCCAGCCAGGTAAAGTGTTTAGGCCTGATCAAAGACCTCTTGTTGTATCCCTAATCCAATATCCAGCCAAAACAATTCTAATGGATGTAGTAGTGGCTGACATTCCACTTAAATATGGTATGCTCCTATCAAGATCTTGGGGTGCCAAACTCCAAGGATCTTTGCAACTAGACATGTCATATGCCACAATTTCAGTCTTTGGCCAGCCAAAGAGACTGTACCGAGAGACACTCATGAAATATGTGGTTAGTAGTCAGGACAAGCCCCAAAACTTCCCAATATACTCCATCCATTTAGACATGGACTCCTTCATACTATACAATGCTGATATATGTCCCAAAACTAAGGTCAAGCTCCTAGAAACAAAGGAAACTAGGCTTATGAATGAACAATCCATGGCTCCAGATCAAAAGATCACTGATATAATCAAAACAACAGAGTCTGCTGATAGGTTACAAGAGACACCAGAACTAGACTTGCCCACTGAACAAATCTGTAAATCCATTCAAACAAACACTGACCAAGAAACCTTGTGGTATTTAGAATTTGATGGGTCAGTAAATAAGCTAGGAGTAGGAGCAAGGGTATGGATACACAATACTCAAAATGACCATGCTCTAGGTCATGCATATAGGCTTAACTTCAGATGCACAAATAACATGGAAGAATATGAAGCCCTCTTACTAGGTCTCAAACTGATTAAGAGTCTAGGAGTGACCAAAGTCTCCATATTAGGGGAGTCATACCTAATTATCCAACAGATAAAGGGAAGTTTTGTCAGAAATGATCCCAGGTTGAGGTCTTATAGGTTAGCAGTGACAGATTTGCTCAACAACTTCCTAGAGTATCAACTCACCAAAATACCTAGGAACCACAACTTGCATGCTCACAGTTTGGCAACCTTTGCAAGCACCAGTAAACTTCCTTTTGGGCCTAACCACCAGTTCACTACTGAGATCAAACACAGGCCTTCTGTCCCAGACAATGTAGATAATTGGCAAGTATTTGAGAATGATACTTAGATAAACTTTTTTTTGACCATGAAGGAGGAATTCTCAAACTTAAACATTGACACAAGCATTAGGGATGATGAAAACCAAAAAGATGAACTAAACACAAGTATATCAGCTGAAACAGCATATATGATTTTACATCCTACAACCTTTGACTCTGCCAATTTACAGAAGCTAAAAGTGACAGATCTTGGTGAAATTAATGAAGAAGAAACCGAAGTAATTCAACTAAAAGATAATTTCTTGCCCACAGGTCTTGCTCCTTTAGAAGACATTTTTGATTCAAATGATCTCTCTAAGAAACCAAAGATGCAACCCATCAATGCAGAAATAGAGGAATGCAACATTGGGACCATTGAAAATCCCAAAATGATCAAGCTTTCTAGAACCTTACCTCCTGATAAGAAATCAGAATATACCAAACTATTCAAAGGGTTTCAGGATGTGTTTGCCTGGAGCTATGAGGACCTTAAATCCTATGATACTACAGTTATCCAGCACACAATACCCCTGAAAGAAAACCAAAAACCATTTAAACAGAAACTAAGAAGAATGAATCTAGTGCTTCTTCCCCTAATAGAAAAGGAAGTAAAAAGAATGTATGAAGCTGGGATTATTGCTCCCATAAGGTTTTCTGAATGGATTTCTAACCTTGTACCTACAAGAAAGAAAATTGGGGAGACAAGACTTTTTATGGATCTGCGAAATTTAAACAAAGTCTCTCTCAAAGACCACTACCCCTTGCTAAAAATGGATCACATCTTACAAAGGGTAGTGGGAGCTTCAAGGATCTCATTACTGGATGGTTTCTCAGGATTCAATCAAATCTTAGTCCACCCAGATGACCAGGATAAAACAGCTTT
>APFE030132845.1:0-10889 GCA_000404065.3 Pinus taeda
CCCTTGTTTTTTCTTACAATTTTATGTGAATCTTTTTTTTTTTTGGGAAAAACCTTCAAATGTCATTATCTTTGGATATGAAATTCATAAAATTTGTTATTTTCGCAAATTTTTTTATTCTATTTTTCATCAAAATCATTTATTTAACATGTCAATTTTAGTGAAAATATCTCGAAATACGTATTGTTTTAATGATATCTATATGCAAAATGTGTATGGCTTTGTCGAGTGTTTAAATTCTTATTTTTTAATGACAATTATTTTATGGTATTACAAATATTTAATTAAAAAAAAACAAAATATCTAACTTCAAAATATTCATTATTATTATTATTCTTTTTTTAAAACTTTACAAAAAAAAATCAATTCAATAAAAAAATTTCAAAAGAAAAACAAAATACAAAGTTTGAAAATCTTAACAAAACAAACATCTTAGGACGAAAAATAAGAAGAGAAATAAGGCAACTTGAAGAATGGTTAAATAATCAACATTTTAAAAAAATTGTGTATACTTAGGACATAAGAAAAATTAAAGTGCTAAAATATCCCCCGAAAAAAAAGTTGATGCTACTTTCGAAATCCGCTATACTTAATATATCAGAAAAATTTAAAGTGTTAAAATTAAGCCCCCACAAAAAGGGGTTGATGTGCATCAACACTTTTCAAAATTGGCATGAAAATCACTAACTTTAAAAAAAAATGTGCATACTTGATACATAAGAAAATTTAAAGTGTAAAAAATATACAGTAAAAAAATAAATGTATTCTGAATCAACACTTTTCAAAGTTGGATGATTTTTTGGAACTCTAAAAAAATGAGAACTCGATACAGTTCCTGTTTGACAGGTTACTTTGTGAAATTTAAGATAAAAGAATAAAATTATATTTTTAATTAATAGATTTTGAAATAAAATGATAATCCTGGATCTCATGCTATGCTTTTACAAAGAATTTTTCCCAATAATCTTCCCAAAACCTTTAGCTCAGCCAATAGAGAATGAAGTTGCAATAGTGCAAGATCTAATCTCTCCAACAAAGATCTCATCTTAAAAGGAAAACCCACAAGCTTAGATATGAGCATTCCTCCTAGATCTACAAGAAATATCCTCTTCAATGTAGTGCAACGAGTACCCTCTAGCATCCAAAAAAGGAACCCACATTCATTCTCCAAGAACTTATTTATAATTTACAAAATAAATCTCCCAAAAAGGAAGTTTGTTGTAAAACAATTTTGATCTTGACTTACTCCAATCCCATATTTCCAAATCCCTTGGGCCCAAAATCTTAGAAATAAATTCTGCAAAACAAACCAAAATTAAAATTAAAGCCAATTAAAAATGAAGAGAGAACTAAGATTTCTAAAACAATGAAAAACAAATTAACAAATTAAAATCCAACTTGATAAATTAATAAATCCAAATTCAAGCTTTCCTTTACTTTCTTGTGGAGAAAATATTAGCTATTGAACAATATGAGAATGAGTTAGCGAGAACAAATCTTTCTGACCAAAGATATTCTTCAAAATCAAGTTCAGGAAATTAATTTTAATTTCAAATTCACAACTTAATAATAAATCTACAAACTTTCTTGAATTAATATTGTCAAATTGTTTTCCATGGAAATATCTTTCCAACAAGCCCTCATTTACCTCATTTGATTGAGTAAAACTCGAATTATTGCTTACCAAATTATAGGTTTCAAAACTAGTTAATATTTGGAAAAACAACACTGTTGAGCATTTTTATTAATGTTTTAATTTAATATGTTAAAAATTTAAAAAAAAATAAAACAAAATATGAAGCTGTTGGCAGAGTTTGAGGCAAAGTTGTTTATCCCTTGTCCTATGCTAACTTTGATGTAGAGGAAATGGTTATGGTTGCACCACCACATCTACCATCTTGAGAAGATCTGTCGAAATAAGCCGAGGGGAAAGAATGATCAATCCTTTCTTCATTGACTTGACGAACCTTAGATCTTTCCATTAATAATTTTATTTTGATATTATTTAAAATTAATATAATAATATAAATCAAAGGAAATTAGTCAAATAATAAAGAATAAATAAAATTAACCAAATAATTAGTAAATAATATTTATAATTAATTAACTTTAATTAATTAAATTAAAAAGAATACTTAATAACTAAATAATGATAACTTAATAATTAAACTATATAATGTATTAAAATTAATTTTATTTACAAATTATAAAAATACAATGAAATACATATTTACATATTTTATGCCTAGGCGGTGAAATTGACCAAACTTTGGCCAAGGATATCTTTCTAACTGTAACTCAGAATGAGACAAAACTCAAACTGTTTGAAAGCTAGTAGCAAAATGAAACCAATGAAAGTATAAAAAATGAAAATCAAGAAAAAGAAAAATCGACCAAAATAAGGCAAATTAAAAGGTTCTTCTAGGGGTGATATTAGCCAAAAATTTACATGGAGCACTCATAATTTTTGAAAAATTATGGGGGAGTGGTTGAGGCTTCAACAAGTTTTTTAATGTATTACTGGGTACCCAGTAGCTTGATAGGCTCATCAATGGGAAAATGGGTCTTTCCCATAGTTTTTCAAATTCTTGAAACTGTCATGTCTGTGTTAAAATCTATGGAAATTTGAGATTTAATTTCTAGGTTGTGAATTCATCGTATCCCACAAATAATCTAATATAGTCTTGAAAACCTCATTTTATGAATTTGGGAATTCTTTGGGCATTATTTTAGTCCTCACATTCCATTCTAAATTTGAGTAAAATAGTCAATTTACTATTTTTTGTTGCTAGGGGATAACTTAATAAGTTCATGAAGTGCAATTATGGTTAGGAAAAAATTGGTTTAACTAAATTAATATCATATGAATTTTGTTTATTTCATCATCATAATTTCAATGTTGCTTATTTTTTCCAAAACATAAATTCAAAGAAAATAATATTACAAAGAAAGGAAATGGTAAACAAGTCTAGTTTGAAAATGAAGATGCGGATAAAAATCCCAACTTAACTTTCTTCTCATATTCCTTGCATAATATTGGGGTAAAGAATGGCCTCAATGGAGAAAAATTAACAAGTACCTAGAGGAGGGTGACTTTAAGAACAAGCATGACGAAGATGAGATAATTTTGAAGATGTTAAGCAATTACACCAACACAAGATCATTTCCCAACTACCCATTGCGCCCTATTAAGATATGGCACCTCATATCATCTCCTATTATTATGTTAAAACTTGCAGAATAATAAATTCCTGCAAACACATTGTTGGTTCATTCAGACTTGAAGATGTTTATAATATGTATAAGTTATGCCCTCCCGAGGAAAGTATTGGTAAATAAGTTATTGATAAGTTTGTAGTTGAAGAAGTAGTTGAAACTAAAACCTCAATGGCTCAATCAATAAGAGACTAGTGTTATGATCATTACTCCTTCAAAACCAAATAAGACAAACTCTATATTGTTTAGAATTTAAAAATACCACACTTTTTTTAGCTTCTATGATTTTTAGATTTACAGAGAAGGTAATGCCAAACGATTTAGTTTAGAATGTGTTCCACTCATTCACCAGGTCTTTAAGAATGGAACATGATTTAATTGGGCTCATATACTATTAAACAATCTACAACAAGAAGTTAAAGGTCCTAGGAGGCACCACTAGGACGATGCCTAAGATTATTTATGTCAACCTATCTTGTAGATGCAATATGTTACATGACTCATTTTCCATTAGTGAACTAGCATTAGTCTCCAACTTAGGATCTTATACATCTATACTACTCAAAATTGTGGGAAGTAAAATGTAAGAATTTCTTCTATGGCATATGTGACAACTTTATAATTCCTTTGCATTTCATTCTAAGAAACCAACCACCTCCCAAATTTATTAAGGAATCTATAGATGGAATTAAGGAATTTGGGGATTGGTTCATAGATTAATAATTTTCATATATTAGAGTATATGGTTGTGAGATAGCTCCTCACCTTCTTCCTAAATATGCCCCAGAGAGGTTAGTTCTTATGGAAATTTCTTATCAAATTGTGGCCACTGGTAATGTTGCCTCCTTAGTGAAGAATAAAAAAAGTATTTGTCCCGCATTTCCCCTTCTAATATAAATTTATTCCTTATTAAATTATCAACATTCATTAAAGGAAGTTATATAGCTAGAATATATTTGATTAACACAAGAAATACTCAAGAAACATGATCCAAAAGGCATAATCAAAAGACATGGTTATGCTTCAAGACTTATATTCATGAGCACTCTCCTTTCGATATGGTTTTCCAAAAGGCAAGGAGCTATGAAGATATCATTAAAAGCTTTGAAGAAATATAATATACCTTAAAATCCTCTTAACTTTAGACTTTTTGGTTTAATAGGAAAAACATCTTTATAAGAGAAAACTCTATAGCATAAGGAGATACTCAAGATTTTGTTACTAAACAAGAAGAATCAAAGTTAATTATATATTGTGCCTCTAAAAGAAAATGAATAGATCAACAAATAAGTGAAGAGAAAGATAAATGAAAGGATGGAGATAATGAGAAACATAGCAAAATCACAGATGGAGATAAGGAAAAACATGATAAAGAAAAAGAAAAATATAAGGAACAAGTATAGAAAGAGTAAGTACATGATAATGACACGAAGGATGTAAAGCAAGGTGAATAAGACAGAAAGAAAAGACACATATACTGATGTCAAGGAGGATGAAACTTTACAAAATCCTTCTAAAACAACTCAAATAGATATTAGAGGAGATCCTACTCAAGGTATAGGGATCACAAGTGTGAAATTCCCTTAATTGCAGTTACCGAACTTATTCTTCTATCTATGTAAATTATTTGTCTTTAGAAATTAATCATAGCAAATAATGAATAAATCACTACTGCAATTTTTAGAAATAATATCAGGAACTGAGAAATCATGCACACACACAAAATAATTAGCACCAATATTTTTGGACAAATTGTCCTTGTAAAAAGCCTAGTGTGGGGAAAACTAGTTCTATAGATGAGGGTTTTATTATTAATTGTTCAACAAAATTGAGAGATATAATAATTGCTTTCCTCTCACTAGAAAAGCTTCGATAAACCATTTTCTCCGCTCTTACTGGAATGTCAAGTTTCTATTATGCAAATCGACATGACCTCCTCTTTGTAATTCACACTCCCTTCCTACAACACACTCTGGAAAATATGGAAATGCGTACGAACCTCTATAGAAATAACACTACCTTTGGAAAATCATTCTGACAATGATCCATGCCTCCTAAAATTCGTCTGAGCAACTCATACGCCCTCCCACGCATGTATCTGGTAACTAGAATCAAACTATTGCCCAACTATGCACACGGGCTAACTCGCACCAGTTAGTACACCATCTCTGGGGGAATTTATCTAGAAATTATCTCCTCAATATTCTCTGCTGAAACCCTTCTACCGGTGTATCCCTCACTCAAACTGTGCCCTTGTTATCTCTGCAACTGGGCAATTCGAATGTAACAACCTCAGGTTAAAAGTTCATGTAATAAAGTTAATAAAGGAAAAATAAGACCAAGGTCATGGGACACATATTCTAAGCTGAATGTTGGGCAGAGTATCCTAGTGGGCATCACTTGTTGTTTATTATGGCTAAGGAGAATTTGGAAAAGGCATTGGCAAAGATTTTGAAAAGGAAAAGAGGCATTTATTGGCATTTTATTTATGAAAATAAAATAAATTAGGAGAGAGTGAAGGTGAAAGATCACATGTTTCATGTGAGGAGGAAATTGAAGCAAAATATAGGAAAACAAAAAAACTAGAGGCATCAATAATAAAAAGATATCAGAGCATCAGTTTGGGGCCTTTTTTAGTTTAGTTTTGGAATTAGTCTCAGATAGGAGAAGAGCACAAAGAGGAGAAATCAAGCAAGGAAAGAAAATGAAGGACAAGGAAAAAAAACAAAGCAAGGATGAAGCAAATACAGGTTGGATCAAGCAACTTCCACATGAATACTTGCAAGTAACAGGTTGCATGTATGATTCCTAACTGGCTTTGGCATGCATGGGATATGCATGTGTATATTTGGTTCATTTTCTATCAATAGAATGGTTTTTTCTTGGTTTGACGGTGGTTTTAGCCTTACTTTGCCATTTCCGGATAACCATGGTGTGATGGGATTCATTATTAGTTGAGATTTGGATTGCCGAAAGGTTTTAGATCCTGGTGAGGCGGTCTCAAGAAAATCCCAAGGGTTGGGGGTGGAGATGGTTTTCTCTGTTAAGCCCTCAACAGGTGGGTGGAGACAGGAAAATTCCTCAAGGGATGGTGAAGGAATACTGAGGCATCCAAGATTGGTTTGGTTTTTTGATCTTATGACTAGTTTAGGTGAGATCACGGTAGGGTGAGGGTGGAGCTGGTTTAACCTCTGGATTCCCTTGGTTGTTTATGCATCAATTTATCCCATGAGATCCCACATTCATGCTTGGAATATGGCACGAGGGTGATTGGATGAAAGAGAGATTTGGTTTAGCCCAATATATGGTTGGGTGGTACGTGGAAGTCATTTACTTGATTGGTTTTGAATATGGTCAATGAGAGCTAAGTTTCTCTTGTAATTCATGAATAATTATACTTGTTTTTATGTGGCTTTAATGGTTGTTCTACCCTTGTTATTTATATGGTTATAAGCATGGTTTTATGATAGATCTAAGTTATGGATCTTAACAAGTTTTCACTTGTAAATGAATGGTTATTGAATGCATGACCTAATGGATGTTATTACAACTATTGTGAGAGGGCATTAGTCCTTCTTGGTAAGCCTCAGATAAGTTTCAGATCTCTCTGTTCAGATATGCATTCATGATATGTAGATTTCATATTCACCATGTGTTAGACAAAATGACTGTCATGGTTAGACCAGGTTAGGCCAAGTCCTTGTCTAAGTATTTTGTTAAAGGCTTTGTTTGTGTGTCATTCCTCATTCTGGAAAGTTTCATTAAGTTATGGGCATAGGTTTGGATCATGGCCTTAAAAATGTGGCTCAGATCTTGGGGTCGATGGCACAAAACTAAGTAAATTAGACTGCATCCATTGGGAAGCAGTCTCATGGGAGCGACTGGGCGGTTATAGTGATTGCCTTTCCTTTTCATCAGACTGAGGTAGGCTCTAGTTCACTAAAAAGGAAATTTAACTCAGGGTTTGGGCACCTAGAAGGGTGGTTTAGCTCTTGAGGGTCCTGTAGAAACTGAGGAAAGTCAATAAGGTCTTGGGTCGTTGACTCCATTTCCTTAAGGTTATCTAGGAGGTTGAGTCATGTCATAGTAGCCCCCCACTCATGTTTACCCTAGGAAAGCAAGTGAAAGTGGGTATATCTGAGAGGTGGCATTACAGAGTGGCATCAAAGCGGGTTGCACTCTCTTTTTGTGGTATGGTTATGGTTATCCCATTCAACCCAGTCAACTAGATGCATGTAGTTAGGCATGCATTGTCATGGTTTTGGTTGTCATGCATGAGGTCATGGTATGTAGTTGGTATTTTCATGCATGATGTTGGAATATTGATATGATTATGATTATACATGTATCGTGCTATTTTGCAGATGAGATAAGCCTCCCTTGAACGTCATTAAGGTATGATTTTGGTTATGGTATCTATTTGGTTCATTTGACATGGTACAATTGTAGGAAGAAGAGAATTAAAGATGATGAGTAAAATGGTAGACTATAATTCATGTAACTCTCCCTACAAATCCATTGGGCAATAAGGATATGATTACTCTCCTGATATAGTAGATACATTGAGGAGTTTGAGGGAAAAAATGAGAAGTTGCAACATAGGCAATGATAGGTTGATTGAGGCTCAAGAAAGACTTGCAAAGGCTCAAGAAAGTCATGCATAGGTCAATGTTGTCATCCTTTAGATTTTGTCAGACTTGCAAAGATAGGGACAATTGAGGGTTAGTCAAGAGCACAAAGAGAAGACTAATGGAGCCTATAGTAGTAGGTCTCGATAAGGATATAGGTTAGATAGAGGGGACATAGTGAGAGGTGGAAAATCATTGGATACACCTAACAGGAGGAATGGTATGTATGGGTTTCACTCAAGTTCCTCGTCTAGGAGACATCATCACCATCAACACCACAATCATCCTTATAGGAGAAGTCAATACTTGTATGAGGAATTCAAGAAGGTTAAGCCTCCTACATTCAATGGAGAGATGAAGAAGTCAAAATATGCAGAGGCTTGGTTGCCCAGGATGAAGAAATTATTCAGATTGCATAGCTACTCAAAGAACATGAAATCCAAAATCTACCTTCAGCCTTAAAGGAAAAGCATACATTTGGTGGGAAGATGTGAAGAATGTCAAGATAATCCAAGAAGAAGAGTTGATTTGGGAAGAAGAGCTGTAGATGGATTCTATGATGAATGATGAGTATACTAGTAGGTTCATGGAATTGTTGAGTTATGTGCCTTACCTCAAGGATGAGAAATAAAATATTCAATGATTCATCATCAGGTTGCCAACAACATATAGAGACTGGATTGAGTTTGATGAGCCTAGTTCATTGGAGGAATCCATTAGGAAACTGAAGCATTGTTATGAGTAGTCAAAGCGTAAAGCTGAGCCTAAACATTATTTGAAGGGAAATGAGAAAGTTAAAGGGAAGTGGCCTCCGAAGTGGGGAATACCTCAGGATGAAGATGAGAAATAAAATGTTTCTCCTTACAAGAAGTTCAATGCAGTTGAGAAGGGACATGGGTCGCAATCTGGAGAGAAACAAAATAGAGGTGATGGTAGGGGACTGTTGCAATGTTGGATATGTGGAAAAGATCATCACAAGAAGGATTTTCAATTGTACCAGGGTGGCAGGCCTAATATCTACAGTGCTTAGGAGGCACATATAGTTGGGGATGTGGGCCATAAAATTCCTCAGATTTATGTAGATGTGGACAACAAGTAGGAAGATCACTAGGCATCCATTATTGAGATGAAAGGTAAACTCTATGCTCAAGTTGTTTCTATTTTGATTGACCCTCGATCTAATTATAGTTAAGTTAATCCTAACCTGATGGATAAGTGTGGTTTGAGAAAAGAAGTGCATGCATAATCTTGGTTAGTGCAGTTGGATACATGTACTAAGAAGAGAGTTCATTACTGGGTAAGAGCTTGTGCATTTGAGATTAATTGTATTCCTAGTTTGACACATATGAATGTGCTTCCATTGGGATCATATAATATGATTCTAGGTATGGATTAGTTATACCTCCACATGACTAAGGTGGATTGTTATGCCAAGGCTATTGAGTGCTTGAATGATGATGGGGAGAACAAAATCTTACATGATGGATTTTATGATGAATGAAACTACTAGTATACTCATCATTCATCATAGAAAGCATACATTTTGTGGGAAGATGTGAAGAATGTCAAGGGAATCCAAGAAGAAGAGTTGATTTGGGAAGAAGAGTTGTAGATGGATTCTATGACGAATGATGAGTATACTAGTAGGTTCATGGAATTGTTGAGTTATGTGCCTTACCTCAAGGATGAGAAATAAAATATTCAACAATTCATCATCAAGTTTCCAACAACATATAGAGACCGGATTGAGTTTGATGAGCCTAGTTTTTTGGAGGAATCCATTAGGAAACTGAAGCATTGTTATGAGTAGTCAAAGCGTAAAGTCGAGCCTAAACGTGATTTGAAGGGAAATGAGAAAGTTAAAGGGAAGTGGGGAATACCTCAGGATGAAGATAAGAAATAAAATATTTCTCCGTACAAGAAGTTCAATGTAGTTGAGAAGGGACATGGGTCGCAACCTGGAGAGCAACAAAATAGAGGTGATGGTAGGGGACCATTGCAGTGTTGCATATTTGGCAAAGATCATCACAAGAAGGATTGTCAATCATACCAGAGTGGCAGGCCTCAGATCTACAATGCTTAGGAGGCACAAATAGTTTGGAATGTGGGCCACAAATTTCCTCTGATTTATGTAGATGTGGACAACAAGTAAGAAGATCACCGGGCATCCATTGTTGAGATGAAAGGTAAACTCTGTGGTCAAGTTGTTTCTATTTTGATTGACCCTCGATCTAATTATAGTTAAGTTAATCCTAAACTGATGGATAACTGTGGTTTGAGAGAAGAAGTCCATGCATAATCTTGGTTAGTGCAGTTGGATACATGTACTAAGAAGAGAGTTCATTACTGGGTAAGAGCTTGTGCATTTGAGATTAATGGTATTCCTAGTTTGACACATTTGAATGTGCTTCCATTGGGATCATATAATATGCTTCTGGGTATAGATTAATTATACCTCCACATGACTAAGGTGGATTGTTATGACAAGGCTATTGAATGCTTGAATGATAATGGGGAAAACAAAATCTTACAGGGAAAGAAGAATCCTATATCAGTAAGGATGGTCACAACTATGTAGGAAAAGTGCAGTAGTAGGAAATGATGTGTATTATTTGCAGTGCATATTTCTAGTGACAAGGGTAAGGATGTTGAGGATGCAAAAATATTCAAGAGGTACCCTATCTTGAAACAGTTTCAGGATGTGTTTCCAGCAGAGATTTCAGAGTTGCCTCCCCACCAGGAAGTGGACTTTTATATTGAGTTAGTACTAGGGGAAACACCAACATCAAAGGAACTTTACAGGATGAGCACTCTAGACTTGGAGGAGTTGAAGTTGTAGTTGAAGGAGATGCTTGACAAGGTGTAGGTTTTAACCCCATACAAAAATTACTTGCATACGAGTTCTAATCACAGGAAAAATAAAAATGCAAGAGCATAACACATAAAACACATATACACAGAGATTTCTCACTGGATCCCAAAACCGAGACTACCAGCTTGATTTTTCATTATATTCCTTTCAATGTTACAATACATATTTATACA
>APFE030132846.1:0-11069 GCA_000404065.3 Pinus taeda
TTACCCCATTACTATTGTAGTTGTATCCCTTATTAATATTGTGTGCCCCTATTGTCCCCATATTGTTATTACTGTGCCCCATAGAATCCCTCTATTGTTATTTTTGTGGCTTTATATTATTATTGTTAGGTTGGCTGAGTTATATTGTGACTCCTTAGACTCCTATATATAGAAAGGAGGTTTTGTCATTTGAATCATCCAAGAATTGTTCATTTATGTAATGTAAAGGAGGTTTCCCTCTCGAAGAGGCTGAATTCTAAGGCATTGATCTATTTTTTCTATCTTTTTCTTGAGCTGATTTCATAACACCTTTGCTTTCTGCAAATGTTTTCCATATTTGTAAAGAATAAAAAAATTAAAAAATGTAAAGAGGGTATGCCCTAAAAGAAAAATCAAATGGAAAAAAGAAGGAAAAAGGTCAAAAAAGACAAAAAATGAACCCCAAAAAGAAAAGACCATAAAAGTGTGCAAGCCCAAATGCCACTATGTTTATTTTTATGCATAATAAGGATTGTGTGCAACTTGTTATTTATGCCACAATCCATGGTAATAAAATAGTTTAATATTGGTTATTCCATGTTTTGAATTTCATGCTTAGAGATAGAGAATAAAATTTGACCAAACTGTTTAATCTTGGCAGATAAGTACATAGGTAGAGTGAATAAAAGGAGCTCAACAGTTTAATCTGAGCCCTTGTATGTAATAAGGATAGACTTAGATAGATTTATTGTAAAAGAAAAGAAAAGTTTGATAAGGGTTTGCCAGTTTAAGTGCACCCTAATAAAAAGAAGAAAAATGGTAGGATAAGTACGTAGAGTAAGTAGATGAATGGTTGCAGAATTATGTATGATGAATGATTATCTAGATATCAAGTCATATACTTTCATCATCAAAACCACTTAAAGGTATGGATGACAATGAAACATTTACATCATAAACAAAATTCAAACTAATTAACCTTGTCATTCATTTTTCCCTAAATTTTACTAATTTCCCATAAGTACTAAAGGCACCAACAACCTGAAAGTTAAAGGGGCTCAGAGCATTTCTCTGACTTCTGGAGGGACTGGACCCTTGGCCCAATAACTTGTAAGGTCTAAGTGCTAAAGCCCCTTCATCAAAATTCACCCACTTCATAATTCATTCATTCCCTTCAAATCCTTTTCCCAAGGTAAAATCACTCTTTTACTTAGGAAAAATAAATGGTTTTTTATAAAACCCACTCCAAACACATTTTAGCCTAAGTCATAATGTTGGATGATGAATGTATTTTCGGAAACATTTACTTAGTGCATTTTCTTTTTCCATGGTCATATTAACTCTTAATTCTTATTATTTCTTTAACTCTCGAAACAAATTACCCTTTCCCGTATTATTAATAAAAATCCCAAAATAACTAAATATCCCATCCCGATGGTTTGGAAAATAAACCATAATGAATTTAATTAAGTTGGATTAATTAATCAAACTGTAATTAATTAAGAGCTAAAACCCCTCGACGTGTTAAAAAGGAATTAATTAATCACCTAGATTAATTAATAGCCTCTCCGCCAATACAATCATCCCTAATATAATTAAAGTCATTTTAATTATGTTGATCCGACCCCTCCATTAACTCCCTAAAAATTTATGTTTTCAACTATTGTTCGATCTTCCTTCCCTCATCCAACGACTCTCACTCATATCGTGCGGGTATTTTGGTCGAACGTTAACCACCCAATACAAGATGTTTTGACTTTTTGCTGATGCTACGTGTCATTCAATTTGTCGCATCGCGCGACCCTCTGCCAAAACCACCAACTTCACAAAAGTGGTGTGATCGATCTTGCTTATCGCCTCCGCTAAACGAAAAAGTGTCCCATTGGTTAGTTGACACCAACTCTCGTTTTTCCCATTCACTTGCCAAAAGTCATTGACATTGTCCATAAAACAAAAATACCCATAATTTCTACAGTAGTGCCATCTACTATTGCAACATCTTTGACACCCAACATTCCCCTAGCAATAGCTCTATCAGTAACAACAATAGCAAGTACATTAGAAGCAGCAGTAACTTCAACAAGGAAAACAAAGGAATTAATAAAGTCCATGGAGGAAATGAAAATCCAAGCAACTGAAATAAAGAAACTAAAAGAAATGGTTACCAACTTGGAAAACAATTATGAGCTATCACAGATTAATTATACTGAAGAGGAGAGAAAAAATAGAAGGATGACTAAAATATTCAAGACATTAGAGAAGGACTTAACAATGGAAAAGCCTTTGAGAGATATTAGAGAGATTTTATGGACCAATATCATTGATTCCATCAATGATATTTGGTCTTCTATCCAGATCATTTTTGAACAGACTGAGTTAGTTAAACTAGCTACAGAGGCTATACAGAAGACCAGCGAAAAATTGGGAGAGAAACCTGAAGAACCCAGTTGATCAACTTCTTGAATAGAAAAAGCAAGCACGAACTGAAACAATGGGATATCAAGGATCGAACTGGTACTATCCTTGAAATTAAGAAAGTTCTTATTAAAAAGAACTCAATGCTTAACTTGGAAAAAATATGTCAAAACAAAATTTATTCAAGAGTACATAGATGATTTTATGTTAAAATATGACATTCTAAGGGATAAAGGACTTCCAAGCCCACTGGTTATAAATCACAAGCTGATGACTCATGATGACTACATTGAGAAACTACACAAACAAGCCAAAAATCAACCCAGCTCTTCCACAGTGAAAGCACTGCGTACAGGAAAAGTGTTGTATCATGGTTTGGAAAATCTTTTCTATATTGATCATGAAGTGAAACATCTATTTACCGTCTAGCCCAATTTTTCTAAGCAAACTGAAGCTGATGAAATATACAGGAAAGTGATGGGGATAAAAATACCAAATGAAGAATGGTGGACCAAGATGACCAATATTCTATAATTTACTATGGTAACTCTAAGGTAAATAGAAAATATTTACTGAGGTAAAGTCTAGTAAATAGGTAAAGAGTATCAGGAACAGGTAAAGAGTATCAGTAGATAAAAGTAAGCAAAGATCTAGCACACAATTACTAAAGCAACAGCAAGAGGCAAATCCAAGTTTCAACCTCCAGCTCATTCATAAATAAAGGGACAGCAACAATCAATTTTCCACCTGTCTCTATCTTTTGTATAAGATATTTTGTATTCCATATATTAAATCTCATGTGGTTATGAGATATTTTTGATGTAATTTTTGTATAAATACGTATCCATTCGAAGTATTATGGGTGGATTCTATAACATCTCTGTAAATCTATGCTATCAAGCTGAGAAAGCTTTTGTACTCAAATTTGTATTTTTTCTCAAAAAGGAATGAAAGTTGAGGACATTTCATCATATTCCTATGCAGTATGATTACAAATAAGTATTCTATCCTTGTGTGTTATATACCTAGGGGGGATAATATGGGGTACCAAGGGAGGTACCCAAGGTAATAATGTAATAATGGGATGGGACATAGTAATAAATAAGGTGGTTAACCCATGTCATGTAAGGGACCACAAGTAGTTAATAATAATGTAAGGGGCCCATGGTATTAGTTGATGGTATGAGGAAACCATGGTAATGATGCATGTTATTGTATGTATGAGGCCTATATAGAGGCTAGAGACTCCACATGGAGAGATATGAAGAGAAGTATTCTTGTATGAACAAGCATATGGCTTGTGGAGTGTTCTCCTTCCTTAAGGAGTGAATCTATGGTGTTGCCCTACCTTAAGGGTTTGATCAATAAAGAATCATTTCATATACTTTCTAGGTTTAATTGCATTATCTTATATTTTCATATCAGAGCTATAATATTTCCGAGTTAGTTCTTGAACATTGTGATTTTATGTGCTTTCTATATGTTTTAATGTTTCATGCATCTTAATCTGAATGGTAAAATAGTCAAAGTATATGAGAATTAGCTTTATTGCTCTCTACTATCAACAGTTTACCATTTCTATGTTTTCTTCTAAACTATCTCGATAAAGGAATTCTTAACCGCTCCTCTATCCATGTAGTTTTTCTCTAATAAGTCCCTGGTATAGGATTCTTAATTGCCCTCTACTAGTTGACCTATCTTTCTTTCCTCTTTCTAATCCTAACTTGAGGATTCTTGATTGCCCTCTAGTTTTGAGCATAACTATCATCCATTCAAGCCCCAAAGTTTGTTTTTATTCTGCTACCCTACCTGTTGAACTCATACCTCAGAAATTTGACTTGGTCCAATGAATTCTCCCTGATTGAATCTATAGTCCAATGGCCTAAAAGCCTAGTTTTCCCATTTGTTTCAGAACTCCACCACTCTCAAACAAAACAACCTCATTGAACGTTAATACTAGCCTAGAATCCTTTCAAACATGGCTAAGTCATAAAGAGAGAGCCCTCTCTAGACTTAGGTGGGCTAGCACTTGAGTCTAAAAGTTGTTTTGTAGTTACCTTGGATCCTTTCCTTCTTTTAATAACTTCTAAGGAAATTCTGAGTGATAACAGCCCTCACTGCTCTCAGCACCCCAGTCAAGAAAAAAGGGAAAAGAAGGAGGCAAACCCCTCTATATTTCAGAACAAGAAAGAGCACAAGAATCAAACAAGGGAAGCCACAAATATCAACAAAAATCCCTATTGAGATTGAAGATTCCCCTACACCAAGAGACAAAATTCCTTCCCCTACGTCACCAATCACCTATGTAAGGAGGCCTAGTACCAGATAAACTTCCTTAAAGGGTAAGGCCATCATACAAGATCCACAACAAAAACTACAAGAAGAACATAAATTGGAAAGCAAGGTAGGGGAGCAGCAATAAACAAAAGAGGAAGGCCCTGAGACAAAGGAACCATGTGCCAAACATAACCTATACTCCTACTACCGGTTTATTGAAGGAGGAAGGGTGATACCTCAAAAAGCGGTGGAAGACATTAGGCACATGGAAGAGAAGCTCAAGGAAATAGGCAAAGAGCTAAGTGGATTAGGGGACATAGAAGAAATAATGAGAGATCAACTTAAGAGGGAAAATGCATGGCTAAGAAGACAACTGCAGGAAAGGGAAAACCAACTAGCATGTATGGTTAGCCTCTCCTTGGAGGCCATCTAGTGTAGGATGCCAGCTAAATCCTATGCTCTTTACCTCAAAGAACAATGGCTACAATTTCATATTAAAACACTAACACAAAGGAGCACCATGCCATTTCAGGACTACAGGTAGTTTATTGATCTTTGTGATCAAAGTACACTAGAGGATAGGGCCAAAATGGCTGAGTTTACTTGCACAACATGGCCCTCACAGACATGAATGTTTGGGATCATAATGCCAAGCTAGGAGATCTACAATTAATGGCTTTGGCACCATGGATGAACCATGAGGAGTCAAGGGCTACAGAGATGAAGAGAATATTGGCCAGAGAGAAAAATGAACCTCTTTTCATCAGAGCTAAACAATCAAATCCCATGGCCCTAATAAGCACCCATAATCTAATTGCAAATGATCATCAACTGGCACCTACATATCTTGTTGCCCAAGAGAAAGCAATTTCACATTTTGAGGATATGTCTAGGCTGCTAGGAGATGCTAGTATACATGCCTACTTAAGGAGATGGAACACACTGCAACACAACTTGAATATCGGAGAATAGCACTCCCCTCAAAGTTTGAGAGAGGCACTCAACAGGACACCTATGTATAAGCAATCAATGCAAAGGATGAAGGTGAATTGGGTAGGCCTAAAACTCAGTCCACCACTACTCCTAGGGATGCTAGAAGGGAGAAAAGAAGAAGAGGAAAAGAGGAAGTGGGAAGAAGTAGAAAGGAAGGTAGGCTTCTATGAACAAGAAGAAGAGACCACAATAGAGGCATGGGATGTCAGAGAGGCTACCAGAGCCATGAAGGACATGGACATTGACTAAGTTTCTCAGAGGATGAGCAAAACTTTCAGTAGGGGGGTGATGATGAGCCTCATCATTAGGTAATCATATGGGCCTTAATTCACCTCCTCGCTTAATCAAACCAACTATTCTAACAACTTATTACATACTTTTGATTATATTTTGTTTATGAGATGAGTTAGAGTTGGATATTTTTCTTTGTGGTCTAATGTGCATTTAATACAGGATTAAAGGATAAAAGAAAGGAATTGTGGCAAAGACCTTGGTCAAAACTCGAATGGGACAAGGAAGGGGAATTATAGGAGGTAAATCTTCCTCATTTACTACTCATCCATTCGAATTTTCCTCCATCAGCTTGGAGTGCAAACAAACAAATCATGAGGGCTAGAAGGAAACTGAGCAAGTGGAAGTCAAAGCACCAGTTTAGCTCGAGTTTGGGAGCAGAGCCTCCCTAATTTTAAGGAATTCGTTGGAGAATTTAGATGTATAAGTAGAGAGGCCTAGGACCTCAGTAGGATTCATATTTTTGGATTATAAAACTCTACTCTATTTTAGAGCTGCAAGACTTGTGACAAATTTTCATGTAATCCATGGTTTTGATAATAAGAATGCGTTTTGCTTTGAGCCAACATTGAGTTAACTCAGAGGGCTAAAGCTCTTGGGTTAGGGTCCAATCCTAGCATTCAAGGCTCCTCTTTATTGTACATTTATGCTAGCATATATTTATGGTTTAATCATTGATTTTCTTAAGTAGTTGCATTTCCATTACGATAGCGTAGAGTAGATTGGTTGTGTTTTATTTTGCTTCCATTTGTGCCTTCTTTCAATTAGCAATTTAGTGAGAAGAAAAAGATCGCCATAAGGTTGTCAGCAGGTGTCTTGGCCTCACCTCCTCCCTCCGGGACCATGACTTGAGGAAGAGACTCTTTAGCAACCCCAAAAACACATATTTCTAGATTTCTAGTTCTTGCATGAGCTTTGGAGTTTGTTGCCTTGATTCGATACTTAGTTCATTTCATTGTCATATTTTTTCCATTACTTCCTTTCTATAATAAGATCTCACTCTTATTCTCATTTCCTTCAGCACTTT
The DNA here is from genome assembly GCA_000404065.3 of Pinus taeda. NCBI lineage: Eukaryota > Viridiplantae > Streptophyta > Pinopsida > Pinales > Pinaceae > Pinus > Pinus taeda. The sequence goes on from APFE030132846.1 coordinate 6,983, forward strand.
CCTCATGCATAATATGGGCAATTAGTTCAGGGTTTTCTAGTTTACGAGAATGTATCGTGTTCCAATAGTTCGTGGCAGACACATGTGTTTTAAGCATTGCAGGTAATTTAGGAGGAGGTCTAAATTCATCACCAGCACCCATATTTCACCTCATCCACCTCAACCATCTCTTGGTCCACCCTCACTCTCAATAGTTTTTTTGTCCTTTTTCATTGAAATTCCCCTAGACGCATTGAAATGCTTAAGCGAAAGCTAATAAATCAGATTTTAATCATATTATACCCATGGACTTCCTTACCGTCTGATCCATGACAAACTTGACCAATCACCCTCAATCACGTGTCGCGTAGCTGACGTATTCATTTCAACATTTGACTTTAGGCACTCCAAATCTCCACCGTCGATCTATCGCACTTGATCCAACGGCTATCACGTCACTTGCTTGCCAACTAGCTTGGCCAATCTCCATCGTTGATCAATCCCACATGATCCAATGACTATCATGAAATTTCACATGAACTCTTGTGTGACCGATATCTGATCGAGAGTGCGCGAGAAAAGTGGTTTTCTCGTGCTACGTATCACCCACTTAGGCTAATCGCGTGAAATTTAGGAATACCGCTTACAGATCTTAGGGCGCACAAGATATTACTTACCACCTATAGAGACCGCTCCATCATTTCTGCATGTTTTCCACCCTTCTATCGACACGTGACTTGATGTGATCTATCCATTTATTAACCTAATCTCCTGCGATAAGATCTCTGTCGCTCATCTTCCGTTAATCCTGTTCATTGATCCGACTAATCCAACGGTTCCTGTGCACTGCTGCTTCATTACATCTTCCTTTCACTAATTTCGATCTTCAATTTCTCTTACGCTTGACTCCTTCCCAAACTTTGTTCTGTGTATTATTTAAACGATGCCACTCCTGAGCTTCGATTTGGTTATTCAATCAGACTCCAACACTGTCCAATCTTCACAATACTCCTTTGAGCACTATCCTCTCTCTTGGATTCTCTTTGAATTCTCTGCACGCTTATGTTATGCAGAATTACTCTATTCCACACACATTTCATAATTCAATTACTCAATACACGCCACACAAACTCAGAAATCGCACTTTTGTATTAATAAATAAATATTTACATAAAAAAGACCAAAAAAGTGAAAACATATTAGTTTTGTTTCCTTGGTTACACATTAGCATGGTTTGATGCTCTTTACTTTTGTAACTTAGATAGGAGCATTAGGTTAGTGTTGATTTAGAAATTCTACTTAGCATAACTATTTAAATGGTTAATTAGGATATGGTGTGATTCAACATTACATGTTGTTTTCTTCATTATCGTAGTAGAGTAGCTATCTTAGAATAGATTTTCTCTTCTTCCATCAAAGAATCAAACTTCTTCTGACTCTATAGAAGTCCGGCATGGAACCCTTGGGTTCTCTCTCCAGACAAACAATGACAATAGGTAGGGCCTTCACTTTTACTTGTGCATATAACACTATCACCTCTATGTTTGTATGAACCCCAGGTTGATAAGTAAAGTTGGTAGCCTAGGATTTACAACATCCTTGCTACAATACTGGTGCTTATCAGAGGACTGAAGAGTCGTAGATTTTATTGGGTATGAAATAACAAACAAACCGAAATATATTTGGGGGTTGGAGGGATTAGGGGTCCCTCCTCCCTGATTCATCATGCTAGCTGGGTGCTTAGCCAAGAAGGACCTGGAATTAACCATGGAGATGGGGGGTATGAATATGAAGATCCGATCATAAACCATTAGCTTTGAATAGGTTGGGTTGTAGACCAAACACAGTTGTCGAGTCCACAAGTTCAAAAGCTAAGTATATTATTTGTTTTTATTAATATTAATATTAATAAACCTAATACTAAAATATAAGATTTTAAACCTAATATTAAAATCCAATATTAAAACCTTATATTAAATTTAACATTGAAACCCAATACTAAAACACAAATATTAAAACCCAATACTAAAAACCTAATATTAAAACCCCATAATAAAACCTTGATATTAAAACCCAATATTAAATCCCTTATATCAAAACCCAATATTAAATCCCTTATATTAAAACTCAATATTAAAACCTAATATTATAATATGTTGATTGAGGATGACTATGAGTAAAAAACGTTTACTATTGTTAAATATAGTAAACATACGGTTGACCAAGCTTAATCATAGTGAACAATTTATGTAATGGCTATCAAGGTTAACTTGGTTTGACTATGTTGACTAATGTAGTTGACTATGATTCATTATTAATATTAAACAATAATAATGATATGCAATTATTTTTTATTGAAGTTGAGGAATATTCTCTGTCAAACATAGTTAAACATAGTGAGACATAGTTAACAACATTACTAAATATAGTTGACTAATTTTGTAATGTTACAATGTGGCATTGGATAAATTGCAATGTAATGTAACATTGTGATAATGATTGTCACAGTATAATGTTGGATAAATTTCTATACCATAACAATACTACAACATCTTTGATTATTAAAACCTTAATATTAAAACCCTACATTAAAACCCCATGATAGAACCCAATATTAAAAACACATACTAGAACAAATATTAAAAATTGAATATTAAAACCTAATATCATAAAACATATTATGGTAACCCTACTCTTTAAGCCCTATATTAATACCCTAATATCAAAAACTAATATTTTAAACATTAAATTATAATACGTTGAGTGAGGACAACTATGTGCGAATAAGGTTGACTATTGTTAAATATAATAAACATAGAGTTGACCAAGCTTCATCATGGTCAACTATTTAAACAATGTCTATCAAGGTTGGCTTTGTTTGTCTATGTTGACTAATGTGGTTGGCTATGCTTGACTATTAATATTAATCAATAATAATGATAGATGATTATGTTTGACTAAAGCTGAGGAATGATGACTATCAAATATAGTTAAACATAGTCAAGATAGTCATCAACATTAGTAAATGTGGTTGACTAATTTTGTAATGTCACAATGCATTGTTGGATAAATTGCAATGTAATGTAACATTACAATGATTGTCACACCGTGACAAGATTTTTCACACTATGACATTAAAATGATTTATGTACCATTGAGACATTAGAACATGTTTGATTTTGAAAACCCTAATTAACACCCAGATATTAAAATGCAACATGAAAACCATATACTAATACCCTAATATTGAAACCCTATTAATATTAAAACTCTAATATTAAAACCCAATACTAAAACCCAACACTAAAATGCTAATATTAAAACACAATACCAAAACCTTAATGTTAAAATCCAATGTTAAAACTATAATATGAAAATCTATATTAATACTAGAAAAATACTAAAACCATAATATTAAAATGCCAATATTGAAACCCAATATTAGGTTTATGTAGTATTATAAACACTAATATTAAAATGTTAGAATTCTAAAACTAATATTATGAAGCCTAATATTATAAACCTATTATTATTAAGACTAATATTATACACCTAATATTGTTAAATCTATTCGGCTTTAATATTAATAGCTAATATTATAACCCTCTCATATAAAAATTTTATATCACAGAACCCACCAATATTTTAAACCTAAAATATTATTAAATCAAATATTATAAGTATATTAAAATATTGGAATTTTAAACTTAATTTTATAAAACTATTCTTATTAAACCTAAATATCATATTATTAATCCTATTTTTGCCATATCTTAATATATCTTACCATTTTAAACCTACCTTAATGCGGCACAAAATCCTGAAATTCAAAAGGCAATCGAGATGTCAACATAATATAAGGGAGGGAAATACTCCTCATCACTAGAACTTCACCTTTGGATTGTTTGTCATAATTTAATTATGATTGTAGTAATTTAATTATGATTGACGGTAATTTTTTATGATATATTATGGTTTTTTATATTGATAATAAATGGTTATAGTTAACCATGTTTTAGGATGATAACTTATATAAACCATATTAACCATTATTGATCATATTAAATATAGATTAATCGTAATTATGATATTTATATTAATATTTTAA